>JAJOHK020000937.1:0-17615 GCA_022457215.2 Leucocoprinus gongylophorus
TGCCCTGACGTCATCTTCCAGACCCTTCCATCAAGTTCTAGGCTTATGACATCACATCATGTGACCTATCATGTGACTTGCTTGTCATGTGCCTCCTTCATCGTCCTAAAAGAAAAAGAAAAAGAAAAATAAAACCAAAAGAAAAATAGATAAAAGAAAAATAAAATATTAGGTTTGAAGCATTCCATAACAGGGAAGGCCGATGGATGGAAGGAGGGTAGAATATGGGGGAGGAAGAATCGAGGAAATTTTGGACAATTTGAACAATTTAAAAGGGGTGGAGAATCTAGAGTCCCTCGACTAGATTCTTATAACAAATTTAATGTATTAGCTACACAAATAGATGCTGGTACATCAGATTCAGAGGGAAGAAAGAGAGAAGAGAAAGTAAGAAGGATGGAGGGAAAACCATTGAGAGAAGTAACGATAAAAATAGGGTTGGAAAGGCTGGATACGCAAGAAGGAATCACGGTGGAGGCATTGTTAGACAGCAGGGCAACTGGGTTGGTAATGAGTTCAGAGTTTGTGAGGAAAAAGGGTTTCAAGTTGAAAAAGTTGGAAAGGCCAATGCAAGTAAGAAATGTGGATGGGTCGTTCAACAGAGAAGGACCAATAGAAAATACTGTGGAGGTAAATGTATATTATAAGGGACATGTAGAGAGGACGGAGATTGATGTGATAGGAGGACAGAAGTGGTCGGTGATCTTGGGAATGCCATGGTTGGCACATCATAATCCGGAAATCAATTGGAAGACAGGGGAAGTCAGAATGACGAGATGTCCGGAGGAATGTAGAAGGCAGTGGAGGCCGGTGTAAGGAAAATCGGGGTGGGAAAAACAGAAGGAAGAAGAAGCAAGGGAGGAAAAAGAGGAGAGGAGAGAGAAGAAAGAAAAGATGGTGGAAGTTAGAAAAGTGGTGGAGGAGTGGGAAATATGGGATGAGGAGGAAGAAGCGGCAAAGTCGGAGGTAGAAGCAAAGAAGCTGGTGCCAGAAAAATTCCATGAGTGGATAAAAGTGTTCGGAAAGAAGCAATCGGAGAGGATGCCTACAAGAAAGTTGTGGGATCATATGATAGATGTGAAAGAGGGGTTTGTGCCAAGAAAGGGGAAGGTGTATCCGTTGTCGAGGGAAGAAAGGGAAGAGGTGAGAGAATTTGTGAAGGAACAGTTGCGGAAGGGTTACATTCGGCCATTGAAATCACCGCAAACGGCACCGGTGTTCTTTGTAGGGAAGAAGGATGGGAAGAAGAGGATGGTGCAAGACTACAGATATCTTAATGAGTGGATGATAAAGAATAATTACCCACTCCCTTTGATTTCGGATGTCTTGGAAAATATTGGGACAAAGAAGGTGTTCACAAAGATGGACTTAAGGTGGGGGTATAACAATGTAAGGATTAAGGAAGGTGATGAGTGGAAAGCAGTGTTCACGATGCCGGAAGGGTCGTTTGAACCGACTGTGATGTTCTTTGGGTTGACGAATTCCCCAGCAACCTTCCAAGCGATGATGAACGAGTTGTTGAGAGATCTAACTAACACGGGGAAAGTAGCAGTATTTATTGACGATGTAATAGTAGGGACAGAAACGGAGGAAGGACACGATGAATTGGTAGCGGAGGTGATTAAGAGATTGGAGGAGAACGACTTGTATGTAAAGCCGGAGAAGTATAAATGGAAAGTGAGGAAGGTGGAGTTTTTAGGAGTAGTGATAGCACCGGAGGGAATTAAGATGGAGGAGGGAAAGGTAAAAGGGGTCTTGGAATGGCCAACACCAAAATCTGTAAAAGATGTACAGAAATTCTTAGGACTGGCCAACTACTATCGTCAGTTCATAGAAGGATTTGCAACAGTGGCTAGACCATTACATGACCTAGTAAAAAAGGATAAAAAGTGGGAGTGGACGGAGAGAGAGGAAAATGTGTTTAAGGAGTTGAAAGAGAGGTTTACCAAGGAGCCAGTATTGGCGGCTCTGGATATAGATAAAAAAATGAGGATGGAAGTGGATGCATCAGATTATGCAACGGGAGGTGTGTTATCGATGGAATGTGAAGATGGGTTGTGGAGGCCAGTAGCCTTCCTTTCTAAATCGTTGAATGAGGCGGAAAGAAACTATGAAATTCACGATAAGGAAATGTTGGCGATTATTAGGGGATTAGAGGCATGGAGGCATTTGCTAGAGGGAGCGTAGTACAAATTCAAGATCTGGACCGATCACAAGAATTTGGAATATTTTATGAAAGCACAGAAGTTGAACAGGAGACAGGCCAGATGGGCATTGTATTTGTCTCGGTTCGATTTTACCTTAAAGCATGTGATAGGAAGTAAGATGGGGAAAGCAGACGGACTTAGCAGAAGAGCGGATTGGAAAGTAGGTACGGATAAAGACAATGACAATCAAGTATTTATTAAGGACAACTGGATTCGTAGTATGTATGAAGTAGTTGTAGAAGGACCGGAAGTAGAGTTAGTAGAGAAAATTAGAAAAGCAAGAAGTAAGGACGAAGATGTAGTTAGAGTAGTAGAAGAGATGAAGAAGGTGGGAGTTAAGGAGTTAAGAGGGAATGAGTGGAAGATTGAAGGAGATCTGGTGTTGAAGGAAGGAAAAGTATACGTGCCAAAGGATGAGGAATTAAGGGCAGAAGTAATCTGGTTATACCATGATGTACCGGCAGCAGGGCATGGAGGAAGATGGAAAACAGTAGAATTGGTGACAAGAAATTACTGGTGGCCGGGTGTGACAAGAGATGTAGGGAAGTATGTAGAAGGGTGTGATTTATGTCAGAGAATGAAGAACAGGACTGAGGAACTGGCGGGGAAGTTAAAGTTGAGTGAAGTACCACAAAAGACGTGGACACACTTAACAGTAGATTTCATCACAAAGTTGCCGGTAGTAGCAGGGAAAGACGCGATATTGGTGGTGTGCGACAGGTTGTCAAAGATGACACATTTTGTGGCAACTACTGAGGGGACATCGGCAGAGGGATTGGCAAGACTGTTCCGGGATAATGTGTGGAAGCTGCATGGGTTACCAGAGAGTGTGGTATCAGATAGAGGGCCCCAGTTTGCGGCGGAATTGACAAAGGAATTAAATCGAATGTTGGGGATTAAGATGAAGTTGTTGACAACGTTCCACCCACAGACAGATGGGCAAACGGAACAAATGAACCAAGAACTAAAGCAGTATCTTTGGTTCTTTGTTGAGCATAGACAGAAGGATTGGCCGGAGTGGTTGGCAGCAGCTGAGTTTGTGGTGAACAATAAGGTTCATATGGCAACTAAAGTTTCGCCATTCATGGCAAACTATGGAAAAGAGTTAAGGATGGGAGGAGACATTAGGAAAAAGGGAAAAGTAGAGAGTACAACGGAGTTTGTGGAAAGAATGAAGAAGGTTCATGAGGAAGCAGGAGCGGCATTAAGAAAGATGCAAGAAGAAATGAAGAGGTATGCAGACAGGGGAAGAAAGGAAATGGAGAAATGGAAGAAAGGAGATCGAGTGCTGTTGAGCACTAAAGACTTAGTATTTAAGGAAAGACCGAGTAGGAAGCTAACAGAGAGATATGTGGGGCCTTATGTGATAGAGGAGGTGGTATCGTCGAATGTGGTAAAATTGCGGCTGCCAAATTCGATGAGGATTCATTCGGTAGTAAACATAAGCCGGATAGTACGATACAAGGAACAGGTGGAGGGACAGAAAAAAGAGGAAGGAAAACCGATAGAAGTAGAAGGAGCTGAAGAATGGGAAGTAGAAAAAATTCTGAATAAAAAGAAAATAAGGGGAGTAGAGAAGTATCTGGTATGGTGGAAAGGGTTCATGGCAGAAGGGGATACTTGGGAAAGGATAGAAAACTTGAAAAATGCCGAAGAAGCCATAAAGGAATTTGAGGGGAAAAGGAGTGTGGAGGTTAGGAGGCAAGAAAAAATAGACATGGCAGAAGAGAGGGACTTCAGAAGGGGGGAACTACCAGGGAAGTTCACGGCAAAAATGTTGTACAGGTGGGATGACCGAAAATTTGAGGAGGAATACTTAAATAAGTTAGAAAAAAATTGGAAGAAGTGGAAGGGAGATAGGCAGATCGATGAAAGCGAGTATTTGAAGAGGGTGAAAGGAAAAATGGAGAAAGAAAATGAAAAGATAGGAAGAAGAGACTGGAGAGTTTCTCTGGAGGAGAAACCTTAAGAGGGGGGTAATGTCAAGATCGCTGATGATGGACTTAATTTTTATTTTTCATTTCCTTTTCATTTCTTTTTCTTTTTCTATTTTTAGAACAACTTGGGTTAGGGTTATCAGTCATGCTGTCACATCAGTCACAACTTGATGGCATAGTCACAAGACTGATCACGGGATATAAGAGAAGGAAGTAGAAGGTTCTAGAACAAAGTGATGTCATATAACATGGACAACACATGCTGGCCTCATGTTTTACTCATGGTCATTTAGGGTAGGGTGCACAGTAGCTAGCATGGACCATGGGTAGTAGTATATAAGGTAGACTACTTTGTAAAGGGATCTCTATCGAGTTCTCTTGTGTTACTCAATACAAGAGTTGTTTCATTGCTTAACTCTTTGAGCTTTGATTCATAACAAAGAGCCTCTTTCTTTATCTGCCTTGCATGGTGGCATTTGCAGTCTTGTTCCTAGTAATAGTGATCAATGGTCATTGCTAAGGTGTACATATTCTGAAATGAGGTAGGTTTTTCTTGTTCCCGGGTAGAGATGGGATCTTGGGTCCAATTGGGGAGCCCCTGGTAATAGCAATGGCACAGAACACTATTTCTCCAACCTAATTGGAAGGTATAGTGCATAAAGTCCACATTGTAGGTGGAAATCTTGTCACCAGGCTTCATACAGAGATTATCCAGCATGTTGGCTGCTTCACCAATAGGGTCTGAGAGACCAAAATGTCAATGTAGCTCGTCTACAAATAGATTCCAGTTGGAGAGCTACTCCTGAAAGATACCCTAGTCTTCTTGGTTGAGGTCCACATTAAACTAGTTCTGGGCTACTTTAGTAAGGTAAGTTATTGCAAAGTTGATTTTCACAATGTTCATGTCAAATTGTTCCAGATTAGCGTAGAAATATAGACAGCATTAGAACAGGAAATTATTGAGCTTGTTAGGCTCAGTGCCATTGAAAGTGTCAGGAATGCAGGCTTTAGTTCCCCTTGAATTAGTATTGGATCCAAGAGTCTGATTAGAATTAAGAGTGTTAGCAAGTCAGCTGAGTACTTTGGCCAATTGTTCATAAGTATTATCACTCCAACAGGGTTTTGACCGTGAGCAAGTAGAGAATGTGAGTCTATTAGCTATATTATTATTAGTACTAGAATTAGCGGGAGCATTCTCCCAATTAGGATCATTATCTGTAAGAATGATACTTGGGCCAGGAACAGGTAAAACTGTCCAGCTAGGTTGAATTGTACTAGAAGAAGACCTTAGAGATGAACGGCCTCTTTGATAGATTTGTCTTGAGTGTCATAGCATATTTGGTGGATAAGCCATCTGGTCACTGAAACATGAGATTGTGTTGAAGGGTGTTCCAAGCAGTGGGACCAGAGTTGAAGAGTTATAGTGAGATGAAGCCATTTAGACTTTGAAGTGCAAAGTAATAGATTGCAGACAGAACTATGACAGAGGATTTTGCAAGTAGAATTGCTCAGAAGTAACAGCAGACTTAGAAGTCTAATAATACTGTCAGACGTGGTTCACACTGGGGTGGAAGTCTGCAAAATGGACTCGGAGATGAGCAGACTTTTGGAACAATCTTGGCTTTAGCTTATATGCTGCACCATCTGTTTGCCACATGGTCACAACTTTAGATGTTGGGAAGAAATCCAAGATAGAAGTGAGTGCTAATTGGTGTGTTACTATTGAATACTGGAGATTGAGTTCAATAAGAGATTATCTTCATCAATTATCAGACTAGCAAATTACACTGTAACTACTAGTCTTATATACAAACTGATAGTATAGGAGATACTCAAGGTTTTAGTGGTAAAACTCCTATCACCCAAGCAGAGGTTTTAGTATTGAGACACTAATAGAAGTAACTCTGTCATGGAAGATAGAGTTGAATAGGAGTATCTTTGCTATGGGAGATGGAATACCTGAATGGTTGCAGCACCACCATAAGATGTGTTGTGAGAAAGGTGGTTGCTATGGAAGGTGGGCTTGTATAATTTGGAATTAATATCACTGCAGGGATGTCATTACCAGGCGAGTGGACTTGCATATGACAAATGAACAAATACTTAGAAGGTAATGCAAAAAATATTACATACTCTCTTTACATATTGGTGCTATTCATCAGACAAAGAAAACTGGAAGACAAGACTGTTGAGAATATTTTTCAGATTTCCAAATTTGGTTTTGTAGTATAGGAACTTCTGTCTGCAATCTATGAAGCAGGCTAGAACAAACTAATAGCTGACAAAAATAACAGATCTTTTAGGCAATATATTTTGGTACAGTTTAACAAATCACCCAAGTAATGTTTCTTTTAAGAAACAAACTAAGAGAAAGCAAGTAGACATTTTGAGGATTCCTCCTTCTATTCTACCTAGACCTAGTAAGAGCATCTTGGAGAAATCCAAATTTTTTAAAAGTAACCAAGCTTTCAAATTGAACTCTTTGTTAAATATCAAATTATATGTGAAAGCATCTATAAGCAATATAAATAAAATTATCAAAATAAAGTATGCCTTTTCAAAACTCTCTCCAAGCAAATTTTTAGAAATTCATAATGTCATGTTCATTTTGAACTAGAGAAGTAAACTCAAGATAAACATAACTACTAAAAGACTATCCAGAAAACAGATTATAATTCCTATGAGCTTGAACAATGTGAATAGAGTTATGACATAATCCAATATATATGTGTTAAGTATTAATCACTTGCTGAAAGGTATCAAATCAGAAATTTGTATTGATTTTATTTGTTCTGATAATAGGAAAATTATTATTACAACAAACAAAGTAGCATCTACTTTAAACATGAACATTATTGAAAAGTATATGAAGAACTTGAACAATGTGGATTTGAACAAAGTTATAAGCCTTAGGCTCCTCTAATCTAAATCATATCTAAAAATCTTAGGTATACTCTACTTTATTAAAAATACTAATGTTCCTATCCCTATAAATGTCATGGAAACAGTAATTAAAAGTACTCACATATTTAAAAATACTATTCTTACATTATGTCCTTGAATTATCAAAGCTTTTTCTAAATCTGATATAGCTATAATTTGGGTTAATATTTATGTTATAACTCAAAGCCCTTAGAGTTGGGTTAAGAGGTAACCTTGTATTGGGGCAACATAAAAGAAGTTGATAGAGAACTCTGTACAGTATAGTCTATCTTTATACTAAATCTTCATAGTCTATGCTAGCTATTTCTAACCTATTCTAAATGACCATATGTTAGCCATGAGGTTGGTATGTAGTATGATGTTACCCTTCTAGACTCTTCTATGTACCATGTGACCTGTGTTGTCACTAACCCTAAGTGTTAAAAATGGAAAAAAGGAAAATAAATCGAAAATAAAATAGAAAATAGAAAGAAAATGAGAAAGGAACCAAGTCTACTTCTTGTGATCTTGACAATTTAGGATTTTCAAAGTAGTTTTAAAGTAAAAAACCTCATTAACAGATGTTTTAATGTTGGATGTTACATTGCAACTATTTAAGGAACAAATATGAATCTAAGCATTCTCTAATATAAGAATTGCTGAAAATAGAGATATATAACTTTTATATGCCATACTTATAGATCTAAATACATCAAATGTAACAGACCCTATAAAGTCAAACACTATAGAGAGATAACATGGTATTGTAAGGCAAATTTCAAAACTAACCCTCTTAGACTTGAGACTAAGAAAGATAAACTATGTCCTCATACTTTCAAGTATATTAATTGCAAAGAGAAACACTAAGCAGATAGTAATGTATATTCTTTCTAGAGATACTATTTCAACAAAGAGTAACATTCTAAGAAGTATCAAGAGCTCTGTAAAAGAAGAGACAAGTTAATTTGCTTAATTGTGAGCAAGATAAGTTAATGATTTTAAAAAATTTAAAAATATTTTCTCAGAATGTTTGAAAGAATTATCTCCTCACTGATATCATCTTAGAAAATAACAAAAAAATTGACATTATATTTATTTAAGAACCTTCATAGTCTATTATCCAAACTATTCCAAGCTTGGTATTTGAAGAAGGTGAAGAAATTATAAGTGTTCACAATCACTCTTTATGGATCATGTTTGCAAGACAATCAGTCAACAGTGATGAATGTCTAAGGGTTCTCATCTATATCAATTCAAGAATCATTTATTCACAATTTTCTCTCAGAAAAGATCTTATTAACCATAGAGATATCAATCTTATTTCCTTCTTCAATAGTAGCATTATTTATCTCACTATTAACATTTATTCAGATGACCAACAAGCAGCCTTGAAGTATCTAAAGAATATAGACATAAATTTGAATAATGTTCTCATTATAACTGAAGACTTGAACATTAGAGATAACAACTGGGATCTTGTATATCTTCACCATTCAATATATGCTAATATCTTTAGAGAGATTACTGATTCTTTCAGTCTAGAGCTGTCTATGCCTATTATACAAGTTCTAACAAGATATGTAGTCAACTCTAGAGATTCTAACTTGGTTATCAATTTAATTTTTCTTTAGATGAATTCAGAAAAAAATTTGATACTCACACAATCTTACTGGACTTACAAAGATCCTTCCAACCACACTCCTTTATTGGTCATTAGGGAAGAATTTATTCAAGACAAAAGATAAACAATTATCAAGAATAGTGAAGAAGAGGTAGAATTTGTCAATGAGCTTAAGAGCAAAGTGAGATACATTGACATGACCAATATCCCAGACTACAAATTGTTAGAAAAAATAATACAAGAATTTATATCAATCATAGATAAGTTTTGGATTAAGTATTCAAAATATGTGAATATTACTAAACACTCTAAAACATGATGGCATGAAGAGTATAGTAGGGATTTGTCTGTGTATCATACCTCCAGATCAATATCAGACTGGAGTAAATTCAAGAGAACAGTTAAAAGAACCAAAAGAATCTTCTTTAATGAAAAAATCCAACAAGAAACAAGAGGCTATGGGATCTCATGAATTAGGTTAAAAAACAAAAGCTACCAGCCACAGAAGCCATCAAATTTAACAGGTATCCATGCATCAAACTCAGTAATCTTTAGTAAGCTCTTTATCTTACATTCAACTTAGCTCAAGATTGACATATTAACTTTTGACTACTTGACAAAATCACTTCACAATCTCAATCTGAGTGGCTACCCTTTTCTAAAGCTGAGATTACTAATACTATCAGAAAATGCAGTAATTTGTCTACTTAAGGACCTGACTATATCTTCTGGAATTATATTAAGATTTTGGTAAATAACTCTAGATATATCACAAATTTTGCCAATATAGCCAATTTGTGTATTAATCTTGGCCATTAGCCATTGCATTTCAAGAAATTGACATCAACTATTATTCATAAACTGAATAAACTGGCATATGGCTCTTAAAATGTTCCACTCTATTGTCCTTCTTAATATACTAGGAAAACTCATAGAGAAAGCCATTGGTGAAAGACTACAAATTTTTTATGACTTTAAGCTAGAGCTCAGGTTGCACTTAGACAAAGACTTGAGAAGAGATTAAGGGATAGGATTCAAGTGGTAAAGCATAAGGATACAGGAGAGTATCTATGCTATATATACTAAGTAAAAAGATTAAAACAAGAAAACCATATACAGTATATGAGGCATATGCAATGAAGAGATCATTAGGATAAAGCAAGGTTGTAGCACCTACTACATGAGGTGCTGACTGAGACTACTATGGTGCAGCCAATTGTGTTGTCATATCCTTTGCTCTTCTCCATGTTGCATCCTGGAGGTATTGATCATAACAAAATTAATTTTATTACCTTAAATTCTGTTTACCCAAACTAATTAGGGGGCTTCAAACAATAGTTTACTCTTGATGCTGGGACATATCTTATTCATCTAATACATGCAGGGTAGATAAAAGACTTATATATGAGCACACTAGCTTTCAACATAGCATAGTTCTTCCCATCACTCAATTACCAACTTCTTCCATTAATATTGAATAAAACTGGTTTCAATCTAAGAATTTCCACTTTCTTTTCTAATTATTTAATTGACAAACAAACCCAATATATTGAGAACAATTTCATCTCTCATTTTTTCAGGGCAGATGTAGATATGGGATAAGGTTTAACCCTCCTATTCTATTAACACTATATGTCACCCTTATCTTCCATATTTTCAAGAAAAGAACTAATAGTCTTTTATCTCCTATTTCTATTACTACTCTTTTATTTGTTGATAATAGTCTCTTTATTTCTTAGGAAAAAAGTTACAAAAAATCAAATGCAAACCTATTTTGTAGTTATAGTATTATTTCCTCTTTTTTTGAAAAATTTGGTCTTATGATCAAACATAACAAATCCAAAGTCTTCCACTTTTCCAGAATGACAAAGAACTATGAACTTCCTTCCTTAGACCTTAGGCCTTTAGGAGAACATCTTTTGTGACCTAAAAACAATTGGAAATACTTAGAATTTATTTTTGATAGAAAATTAACTTTCTGTCAACACATTTATTTCTATATCAACAAAGTCCTATCCACTATTAAGAGAATGAAGATGTTGGAAAATTTTACCAGATGGCTGTCACCTATGCATAAACAATTACTTTACAGAATATACATCATACCTATTATATTCTATGGCTTCCAGCTGTGGTACTATAAGGGAGTGTCTCTCTTCCACCTTCTTAAAGAATTAAAGAAAATGTAATAAAGAGTGGTGCTATAGATTACTAGTGCTTTTCACACTTCACTTTCATAGAGAATTGAAGTGTTAGTGGGTTTAATCCCTATTCATCCTCATCTTAACAAAATCAGCAGGAAATATTATCTGAGAGTTATATTTTTGCCTCATCAATATGCTCTTAATCCTCTATTAAACAAACATCACTCAAAGAAGGCCTCACCAATTATCAATGTTTTTTCTCACACAAAAACAACATTTAAAAACCAAGAGTTCAATAGTAGACTCTAACAATTATTTAAATAAAGTTTTCCCTTCCTTTAACAAAGAATTCCCTCTAGGTTTTTTCTTAGTAGACACATTCTCTGATTGTTTTCTTTTCAATATAGTAAATTGCAAGGATATAAAAGCCAAGACTGCTTACCAAAAGAAACTCAATAAAATCTTTGATGATTCTATTTCAAACCCAAACACTGTCATAGTTATATCTGATGCTAGTATTAAGAATAATGTTGCTACTTCATCTTCATATATATATAATAATCAGAACATTATTGCAAAATCAATTCATCATGCTATAAATGTTACATCCACCAAAGTAGAACTTTTTACTATTAGATACAGAATTAATCAAGCCATTCAAGTCCCAAATATTGAACAAATCATTGTCATCACAGATGCCATTCCAGCTACAAGACATATTTTTGATTTATCCACTCATTCTTATCAACTGCACTCCATTACCATATCTCAAGACCTTAGACTTTTCTTTAACAAGAACTTTAATAATTCTATTTTATTTTGGGATTGCTCTAGCAGTGATAAATAGCCTCCTCATTTGGCAGTTGACAAAGAGACTAAATAGTTCAAGACAAACACTATCTTCCCATGCAAATATTTCTGGAAATTTAGCAAAAAAGAAGAATGCAATTCAATTCTAAAAAACTAGCAAATGACTTTTAAAACTAGCAAATGACTTTTCAAGCATTGGATTACAAGGAAAAAAACTTTCTAGACTTAAATAATGATAACAACTTACCTACTAGGCCTACTTACTCTAAGGGAAGTGTTTAGCTTAAACACTTTTGGTACTCTAATATGTTGTGTGCATGTATTGTCAGAGCTATCACAAACTATGCTCCAATTAGCCAATATTATCTCAAGTTTTTTCCCAAGGAATCTGTTGTAGCAACCACTAGTTACAAAGACTAATAGAAATACAAGCAAGTAAAGCTTTCAGTAGGCTATCAAGTGAGGATTATAAGAGAACTCAACAAGAAGTCTCTGCTGTATTAGAGTCCTATTTATACAAGCTACATCTGGTCCATGCTACTAATAATTAAACCTGCTCTTATGTTCATGCTTTATCCTCATATCCACCTCATATCTTACTCAAGATTACTATGTTGCATTCATATGCTCTAATGTCATCTTTTAGATCCTTCTACTATGTTCTAGGCCTATTACATTACATCATGTGACTGCAATATCATATGCTACTTCATTGTCCAAAATAAAATCAAAAAGGAAAAGAAAACAAAATTAATATAAAATCAGAGAAATTAAATAAAAGAAAAGAAAATTTGTCAGTGTCCAAATTATTCCATAACAGAATCCTTCACTTGTCCATATAGAGACTATCCAATTGAAACTAGAAATCACATCTTATATAGCTGTAGGCATTATAGGAAGTATTGGAATTCTAAAAGTGATTCTTTCACTGATATTTTCTTGTATTAGTAATATCATCATTTATCTTTTCCCTCTTACTTTTTCCTTTTCTTTTCTTTCTTTCTTTTGTTATTTAAGTAGCTACATTATAGATACTATGGTCTACTACTGTGTCTTATGTAATAAATTGTTAATCCTAAAAAACAAAAAACAACAACTAGTCAACAGTCTAATAGAGTGCTAGATAATACTTGGACTATAACTATATAGTTTATATGTTTGAAATTTTATTGTATATAAGGTAGCAAACCTTAGCCATCTAGTATCAGACTGAGCATTACTTTGTATTGGAGGGGCCTGTAAGCAAATAGATAACAAGTAGATACAAAATTATATAGGATTGTGATGGCTGAGCAACTTGTAGTACACTTACAAAATATGATATCTTTAATGTAGGTGGTTGATATTCCAATAAAAAGAGAAGAGAAGTTGATATAAGTAGGAAGGGTTTATACAAAATGGGCTCTAAGCAATGACCAAGTCATGAGTAAGTCAGTAATTACTAAGAAATTATTAAGTAGTTTAGTAATGATTTCAACTAGTGATCTTAGTAAAATTCTAAATGATTATTCATCTATATTCTTAGACAGAACATTGTTAGTATTGGAAGAAATAATGTACAGCAGCACTATATACACTTGTCTTATATCACTCACAATCTTACTATATTGGTAAGTAGCTAACAGTTGTTTTTATACTATATAACTTGAACTAGTTAATGATAGTATATTTACTAAAGTTTATATACTCTTCAGGATGTATATATTAATGCAGCTTTTCTTTGGTCAACAATTTATTACATGATACTCAATTGCAGTCTATAACAGACTATCTACAATAGGTAGCTTACAATGTTTTGTCTTAGAAGATAGAAACCCCTTTTATAAACAAAGAGAAAGACATTATTAGAGTCAATATAAATTGAAGAGAAATTTAGATAAAGATTGCTCATAACTAACCTACTAATTATGTATCTAAGTTTACAACCAGACTTATTATACTAAGAATACATAGTCAAAAGAAACTAAGAGAGATAAAACTGAGAAAATTATCTACAGAAACAAAAAAGTGAACTATTTGAGCACTTATGGAGGCTTGGAAGGAAAAGAAGGTCATTTTTGAAGAAAGAAGGCAAAGGTACTTGGTGTTACAAACTCAAGTTCTTAGAGTATAACAAGTAAATGTATCTTATATTGGGTTAATACAAGAGAACTCAATAGAGAACTCTGTACAGGAGTGTCTACCCTATATACTAAATAATGATGGTCCATGCTACTACTTTTCTAGCCTACCCTGAAGACCATGTGTTTGCCTCAAGGTTAACATGTATAAGACATATTGTAATGACATCATCTATCCATCATCTATCCAGAATCTTCTATAACCTTTTCTGTGACCTCATGACTTGTGACCATTACTGTGACCATGTCACATAATGTGACTGATGTGACTGCATGATTGTGATGTCACTTCTAACCCTAACTTTAAGTTCAAAAAATAAATCAAAAGAGAATAAAAAAGAAAATATTAAATAAAAAAACTAGTGTTCAGATTTCATATGTTTGACACTTGGATTCTTCCTCAAGTAGTCAAAAAAGTCCTTAGTTGATGGAGATGGATCAATTAAAAAACTATAAGCAAACTTAAAACAGTTTATAAAGATATATTAATATGTTTTTACCTGACAATGGCCACATGGACATTGAATGCACTCTGTAAGGAAAAAGCATTATCTATACTCCCCAATGGAAGCATGGTTAAGAATGGCTCTAGTTGTCTTAGCACATAATGTAACCAACTTGTTAAAGTAAGAGAGCTAACTACTATTATTGAAGTAGCTAGGCTAAAGAAGCTTGTGATTCTTGTCTCTGAAAGTAGGAAAATAGTACTCTTAAACAGTAGAACAATTGAAGAATGTCCTCCAAGTATCTAGATATGAGGGAATACTCTTGGAGTGAAGAACATCAATAGAAATTGCTAGATAAAGTCTAGTAACTACTATAGTATTAGTTATATTGTTATGAACTAGTTGGTATAAAGATCACTTAGCATTGCTTATACAGTTCCAGAATCTAATCATATAGTTAAGGCTACAAGAAAAGAATATATAGAGTAGATAGCCAAGAAATAAACTTTTCCAGAATATACAGAGAGGTCTACTACCTTTCTATCAGAACCTTGTTATGACTTAGACCCAAGTATTTAAGTAAAAGTGGGATCTGGTGGAGTTTCTAATATATATATATGTCTACTCTATATACCTCAGATATATAGTCTATGCATACTTTACATTTAGCCTATTCTAACTGTTATGAGTTATATAGATAAGAATTATTATCTTATATTATCATATGTTAGGTCTATCCATTTAGAAGATATGTCCTGTAGTGATGCTGTCCTCTCAACATCTATGAAACAAGCCTGTTTTCTATGATAGCCACCCTTCTTGCAACATGTTCTCACAGCAGTGATGTAGCAATCCAGATATCCCATCTTTTATGACAGAAATACTTCCATCTGACTTAGTTTTCTATGGCAGAGTTCTCCTACCTTACTCTTGTTAGTTAGTGTCTTACCATTGAAATCTCTGCCCAGAGCAATATACTAAAACCCCAAGTATCTCCTATATCTCCTACTTATATATAAGACTAGTAGTTATACTGTAATTTGCTAGTCTGATAATTAACAAAGATAACTTTTATTGAACTTGATCTCCAGTGTTCAGTGGCAACATACCAAATCAACACTCACTCCCATCTTAGACTTTATCCATTCATCTGAAGTTGCAACTATGCAGTAGATAGATAGTATAGTACATAAGCTGAAGCCAAGATCATTCTAACAAGTTTATAGCACCAAGCTCTTTTCACAGAGTCTTTATACTCTGTGCATCCCTAAGCTAACTTTGTGGACTTCTGTCTCCTGGTGTGAACCATATCTGATATATATAATATATAATATTGTTCTTCTAGTACATCATCTAATATTATGACTATGATATATATAACCAACCTGTGATAGTCATCACACATTGTCACATTCCTATGACTATTGTGACAATTATGTGTGATATCATATTATTTCTTCTTTACCAAGTCCAAAAATAAGAAAAAGAATAAAAAGATCAAAATAGAAAAATAGAAAATAAGAGAGACTTAAATAAGAGAAGAGAAATGAAAAAGAAACAAGTTCACTGTCTTTAATTCTGACAAGCCTAGAGAGTCAATAATGTATTCAATATCCATACTAGTTACCTTGACAATATTCAGTTTTATAGCAAAAAGCTTAGTATTAAGAGTAGTTTTTTAATTAGTTAGAGTTTTAGAAAATAATGTAAAGGAGCTCACAAGTTCACCAAAATTTAAGTCACCAATACTGCCAATGTCAGAGTTGAAGATGGTAGACTTTATTTATTTTTGTTTCATTTCTCATTTTTATTTTTATTTTTCATTTATTTTCTTATTTTGTAGACTTAGGATTAGAGGTTAGTATGGCAGTTTGTAACTGTCACACAATAGAATACTGTGTCACATATCTGTTACATTTAATAATTATAGTCACATGATTATACATTACATAAAAGAATATAAAAGATTCCAGAATAATAATATCATACAACATGTTTACTACATATTGACCTTATATATAATACATGCTCTTTAAGGTAGGCTAGGTTTAGTGTAGTATTCTAGTATAAGATAGACACTTTGTACTTAGAACTCTATCAAGTTCTCTTGTGTTAATCTAATATAAGATTCTTTTTTTGCTCTTACATTTGAGCTCAAGTTGTAATAGCTAATATCTGTTATTAACCTCATAAACTTCTTCTTTAAGACTTAAGTCTCAAATTCACTACAAATTCTACTGGACCTCTACTTAAGTTGTTATAGTTTCTAGTACAAAGTGTCTATCTTATATATACTAGCTAGTTAGTCTGTACAAGACCTTGTATAACCTACTTCAAAGACCATATATTATTTATAAGGTATCATATATTTGATCTGATATCTGTACTCTTTCCACCTTTTTCTAGTGTAGATTACACTCCATTCTAATCATACATCAATTCAAGAATCAAACTCTATATTTCTCATCAATCCTATAAAGTTTTGAATAACAACCTCTGCAGTATCTGACAATCCAAAGTATATATAGTAGTAGAATATTATTAGATTAATACTTCTATATTTAATAATTTTGGCCACTATATATAGTTTTTAGTCTGATAATCAACTTAGATTGTGCTACACTCACTCTAAGCATATCCAAATCCTCTCTTCTAAAATACAACTATATTGTTATACTAGTATTACAAACTTCATTCAGCTTGTATTTCTACAACCAGTAGACCAATTTTAACAAACCAAGTTGTACTGAAAAGCCCCAAATGATGGCTATTCACACATATGCAGGATGTACAAAAGTAACAACAGATTACTGAAATATCAAACCATCAGTAACTACAAGTTTCATTGGCTATTATCTTAGGAACAACTAAACAGATTCCCACAATCAAACTTGCATTGAAAAGCACTCATTAAATGGTTTCTAATAATATATTATACATTATATAGAGATTAGTATATAAGTATATCAATATAGTAACATAATTAGTTATCTTTTAAAATTAGCCTAATATCTGCTATAACAGATAACAGCCTTACTAGATACAAGTTTTGATCATGTGATAGAAACAGCTTGCACACAGACTGTTGTAGCAACCACTCGTCACTCAAGGACAAATGATCTCACAACAAGCAAAGCTCTCAGTAGGCTATCAAGTAACGAATGGGGGATTACAAGAGAACTCGACAAGGAGCCCTCGCTGCATTGCTCCTCTATTTATATAAATACAAAGTGGTCCATGCTACAACAATGTGTTTCCCTCATGTTCATTCACCATGTGTCTTCCTTAAGGCCACCATGCTTCCTACATGTGCCCTGACGTCATACCTTTAATCTCCGCTGTACATGTGCACACCATGTGTACACCATGAGGAACCCATGTCCCTTGACGTCATCTCCTAACCCTACT
>JAJOHK020000938.1:0-17595 GCA_022457215.2 Leucocoprinus gongylophorus
AGCATATCAATATAGTGACATAATTAGTTATCTTTTAAAATTAGCCTGACAGCTTCCATCAAGTATGAGTTTTGATCATGTGATGGCAACAGCTTGCACATAGACTATCACTCTTTTGTATATATACCTCTGTGTCTGAGGACTAGACCTTAGACTTAACAACGTCAATTATTCCTGTTAATACTACTCACTATCTATTATCATTACCTCCTTATACTAAACCTCTGAAACACCATTAAGTTCAAGTATCACAACCAGTGAGTAGCTTATTTGTGATACATAGTCTTGCAATTTCAAGTACCATCTTGCTTGTTATTCATTTAATTTGTGAGGTTCTCTGAAATATTTGGAATTTTCATAATCCATTCAGACTTTGAATTTTTCTGTGATATCCAACAGATATTGTCTTCATTTTGTTAAAGCTTCCACTATTACCAATAATTCTTTCTTGTAAATCTCATAATTTCTTTTTGCTGGCTACATTATTCTAAATAAAAACGCTATAAGTTTCCATTTCCCTTCTTGTTCTTGGGATAAGACTCCTCCTATTGTATGTTCTGAAGCATCTGTTTCTACTCTGAATTTACCATCTCTCTTTGGAAGGGAGAGTACCAGTTGACTTGTAATCTTGTCTTTGAGTTCTTTAAATACTTCTTAATATTCTTCTGTCCAATTTCATTTCTTTTTTTCTTTAAGTTTATTAAAAGTGTTATGACTTAAGCTTTTAGTGCTGGACAGAAGAAGAACCTTGTATAGGGTTTACACAAGAGAGCTCGATGGAGAGTTCTGTACAAAATAGTCTACCTTTATATACTAAAT
This sequence comes from Leucocoprinus gongylophorus, assembly GCA_022457215.2. Lineage (NCBI taxonomy): Eukaryota > Fungi > Basidiomycota > Agaricomycetes > Agaricales > Agaricaceae > Leucocoprinus > Leucocoprinus gongylophorus. The sequence continues at coordinate 820 of JAJOHK020000938.1, forward strand.
CTCCATAGTCTGTATTAGCTTTTTCTGGCCTACCCTAAACAACCATGTGTTAGCCATGAGGTTTCCATGTGGTATGACATCATCCTTCTAGAACCTTCTCTGTGCCATGTGACTCATGTTATCACTACTCCTAATTCTTCATGCTAAAAATAGAACAAAGAGAAAATAAATAGAAAAGAAAATAGAAAAAAGGAAAGAAATGAAAAGAAACTAAGTCCACTTTCTGTGATTCTAACAAAGAGGTCTTGTTGTATATGACTGAAGTTCTTGATAAACCATTGATAAAAGTTCACAAATCCTAAAAAGCTTTCAACTTCTTTGATTTTGGTTAGCATTTTCTATTCTTTTACAGCTTTGACTTTCTTGTTCTCTATTTGAACTTGTCCTTGTCCAAATACTACTTCAAGGATCAGAATTTCTTCTACATTGAAATTATATTTTGACCATTTGAAACACAAATTGTGTTCCTCTGTTATTTTCAAAAATTAAACTGTCCATTCTTCTAGTTTCTTCATTGTCTTTGCTGGAATCACAAAGTTGTCTATATAGTTGGCCAATACTCCTTTATGTAACAATTCTCAAAAGATGCTGTTCATCATTCTTTGAAATGTTCCTAGTAAATTGCACAATCTAAAATATATAACTTGAGGTTTGAATAGGCCCTTTTTTGTTAAGAAAGCTATCTTTTATTTGTTTTCTTCCTTGATCTGTATATTGTTATATCTCCAAATAAGATCTAACTTGTTGAAGTATTTAGCCTCTTTCAACTTGTTGATAACCTCTCCAATCAAAGGTAATAGTATCTTGTTCTTTATTGTTACTTGGTTCAATTTCCTGTAGTCCTGTACCAATCATAGTGACCCATCCTTCTTTGGAATATAAAAGTATGTACAGTATATCTTGACTTTGATTCTACTATTGGTCCAGCCTTAAGTTATTTGTCCAACTACTGATTTAATGCCTTTTCTTCTTTTACTGTCATTGCATAAGTGTTGTAGACTCAAAACCTTAGAGTTGGTTAAGAGACTAAACCTTGTATAGGGTTGACACAAGAAGAACTCGATAAGGAGCTCCTACTCTATCTACCTGCTATATATACTACACAGTCCTGGTCCGTGCTATAACATTATATTACTGACCCTAAAGTCCATGCATCTACCTCATGTCCTATTACTCATCTACCATAAGACCACCATGCTTCCTACATATGCCCTGACATCATACCTTTAATCTCTGCTGTACATGTGCACACCATGTGTGCACCATGAGGAACCCTTGTCCCTTGACGTCACTTCTAACCCTAACTCCTACTCTAGACTCTTCCCGATCCTTCTAGACCCTAAGTCCTTCCAGACCGCTCTAGACTACTCTATCACATGACTTCCAGGTCACGTACCTATCTCCTAACCCTATGTCCATTGTAGACTAATAATTACTAAGGTCCTAACCCTAACCCTAGTCCAAAGTCTGTCCATACTTTCGTACTATAACAATAAGCCTTTGCATTAAGTTTCATTGGTGCTTCTTCAGTTAAATTGATTTTATAGTCCCATTCTCATCTTTTTGGTAATTTCTCAAATTTCTTTTTGTTAAACAAATGGGTAAAGGGTCAAATATAGTTTGGAAGATCTTCTGGGTTTATTATATCTGGTTATTTCTCTATTTCCTGTTGGTTCTTGTTATTTTCCATTGCCTATATTCTCCTAGTTTTGAACTCAATATTCTAATGTTTTATCTGACATGAACATCGGCATTTTGTAAATCGTATCTTGTCTTCTTTCTAATTCACTTCTGGGTTGTGTTTAATATGTCTCAAAAACATGTCTGTTCTGTTTAAGTCTGTTACTGCCACTTTAATGTATTTCTTATGTCTATTGATTTTGACTTCTAGTGATGCCACTTTTGTTACATCTCCATTCTTAGTTCCATTTATGTTGATGTACTCCAAATAAAAAGTTGATTGATTTAGTTTGTATTCTCTTGTCTTTAACCAGTTGTTTGTTGATTCCTGTGTGAGTACATCTAGAATCTACCAGTGACTCTATCTGTAGTTTCTTGCTATTCTTTATCTTGATATTTACTTGCATGTTGAGCTCTTTCTCTTTATTACTCCTTTGATGGGGAATAATATATTGATTCTACTTTTTAGATATATTGGTTCTTTGTACTATATCTACTTGAGACCTTTTTCAAAATCCTTCTGCTTGTCTTCTTCTTTGGTATCTGTATCCTTATCTTCTTGAACACTTTGCTTCTTCATTCTCTGCTTTGTTCTACAATCCCTGGCAATATGCCCTGTTTATCCACTATCACAAATGAGCTACTCACTGGTTATGATGCTTGAACTTAATGATGTTTCAGAGGTTCAGTATAAGAAAATAATGATAATAGGTGATGAGTAGTGTTAACAGAAATAATTGATATAAATTGATGTCGTTAAGTCTGAAGTCTAATTTTCAGACACAAAAGTATATATATACAAAAGAGTAATGGTCTATGCACAAGCTGTTGCTATTATATGATCAAAACTCGTACTTGATGAAAGCTGTCAGGCTAATTTTAAAAGATAACTAATTATATCACTACATTAATCTGCTTGTATCTCTACCAATACTTATTGCTTTGAGATGCATCATATAATGTTGTAAACAAATTGATAAGCACTTTCCAACACAAGTTCAATCGTGTAAATTCGTTCAACTGTTCATGAGATATTAGTAGACAAAGCTTTTACAGCTGCTGATGGCCTGATATCTCAGTCATTTGTTGTTGCTTTTGTATATTCTGCATATGTGTAGATAGTCCTCATTTGGGGCTTTCCAGCACAACTTGGTTTGTGAAAATTGGTCTACTGGTTGTGGAGATACAAGCTAAATAAAGTTTGTGACATCCACATTTATAATATTTCCAAGTATCCTTTACTTTCTTCAGTTTTTAGCAATTATTTACCATGTATCCATAAATCTCACAATAAAAATACCTAGGTTTCCTGTCTTTGTCAAAGTTCTCTTTTGTCTTTCCAATATCCATGGGCATTCCTCACTCTCTATAAGTTGTTTCTGTTCTTGTTTAATAATCTTGGCATCCTTCTGTAGACTTGTATCCCTGTCCAACTGATGTTATTGCTATCTTCCACTCTTTGAGTAACTCTAGTGTAGCAATTAGTGGGTATTCCAATATCATCTTGATGATATCTGCTTGTATATTCTTCTTAAGTAAAAATATTGTATGTAATTTGTCTATGTCTATCTTCATAGCTAGAGTTTTGAACTCTATCATAAAGTCTGCCATGTTTGATTTCTCTTGTTTAAAAGTTTCAATCTTCCATTTTGTATCTACAGCTTTGGTCTTGTTGCTAAATGTCTTTCTTATTTCTTGTACAAAGTTGTCTCAATCCTGAATTTCTGTTTCTTTGTCTAGCTCATCAAGCTTTTTCTGGGCATAAATGCCTGCTGTACCTCCTCCAAGGCAAGCAAGGATTGCTATAATTCTATCATCAGTTTCCATCACTCTGTTACTCTTAAGGAATAACCTCATTTCTCTCTATTAGTCCTTAAATTTTGTTCTGTCCCCATTGATACATCCTGGGTCAGAGACCATGTTCTTAGGCACTCCAGCCTGTTTATTGTTCCCCTGTGTTAGTACTGGTGCTGTCAACATTTTGTCCGTGTATTCTGTTGTTCTTTCTAAGGCTTTGTTTATAATCTACAAAGATCCTAGTTGTTTTGATAATACCTTTATATTATTGTCTTAATATCAACTTGTCTTATTTCTTATGGACTCACCATCCATGTATCATTTCTTCTAATGGTTAAACCATTGATTGTTCTTTGTAAACTAACCACTTCTGTTATAATGTGCTTAGACACTAATATTTTTTTTATCTATTTTTTCTGATTTAATATTTCTTTTCTTTTAATTTTAATTTTTGATAATAAAGAGGTATGTGACTGCAGTCACATGACATATTACATAATGTGAGGTTATAGACTTAGACTGGGCAAGAAAAGACTAGAAAGATGATGTCAGAGCATATGTATACATTATAGTGTCCTTATAGAAGACATAAAGATGAGATATGGATAATGTATGGACTTTAGGGCAAGGTTAAATTAGTGTTAGCATAGACCATCTGTAAATTATATAAATAGGGTAGCAATTCAACAAAGACTTCTTGTCGAGTTCTCTCGTAATCTCTACTTGATATTTTATTGAGAGATTTATTGTTTGTGTTACTATTGGTTGTTGTGACTAGTGGTTGCCACAACAACTTCTCTACTCTCCTTTTGCAAGGTGAGTCTTCCAATGCTTTACCAAATGTTACAACCTTAAGCTTGGCTTAAGTTGTAACTTAGACAAAGACTTGAGTAAGAATAAAGGATATGATCAATTGATAAAGCATAAGGATACAGAAATGTACCTACACTATATATACCTATAGATCATGAGAAAACCATATGTCCACAACAATACAATATATGAGAATAATAGGAGAAGTCAATGAGAAAACAATGTCTACTACATAAGATACTGACTAATATAACCTATGACACAGCTAATCATTGCATCATACCCTAGACTCTACAAGACATGATGAAACTATGCAATAACTATGAGGAGGTGACCATAATATCAGCCATAGTATAGAGAAAGTTTAGTAGTACTCTTTATAATAACTATACTATGAGTAGAGATGAAGTAAGCTCTCCTTGAAACATAATATACTACCATCATTACCACATCAAACTCTGTGAACTTAGGGAGTTCTACAACAAAGTTAGCACTAATGATCTTCTATCTTGCATTTGATATAAATAGCAGGTGCAATTCTCTAAGAGGTAAGTAATGATTATGAATACTAATATATTGGCCAATATATCTAAATATTTAGAGCTTCTAATAACCTTATGATACTAGCTCTAAAGTCTTCTAATGCTTAGTATATCTAGTAATATTTGTATAATGATAAAAGAATACAATACATTACTGTAAGTCCAAAATATAGATCTTTTCCTAAAAAAGAAGTAGTTTGTCTACCTTTGACCATTCAGATGACCATATTGACTTGGAGGCTAATTGATAAAGTTCTCTAGTTGTACAGACCACTAGTTCCTCTTGCTTACCTACTTTGTTACTATTAGAGTTGAAAACAATAAACTTTATTTAATTTTACATTTTCAAAAGAATTAGATTATAGTCACAAACTGTCACATAGTGTGACTTAGTATCACACATCAGTTATGGTCACATAATCATATGTCACATTGGAATTTCTAGAAAGATGATATCATTATAATATATTTGACATATATTGATCTTAAGAATAATATATAGTTTTTTAGGGTAGATTAATGGTACTGTAGCATGGACCAGTAGCCTAGCATATATAAGATAGACTATTCTATACTAGGAACTACATCAAGTTCTCTTGTGTAAACTCTTATATAAGATTCTTTTTCTTGATCTACTTTAAGGTCTTGAGATTGTAATAGGTAGATGTCTATGAGGAGGCTATATTCCTCTTCTTTAAATGCTAGCCCTTCTATTGCACATACCACTAGATACTCCAGCTTGATCAAAATCATGTTCTCATTGTTATGTAAGATATTACTATAGTCTGGTCTTTGAGACAATATATTCAGTTTTCTCAGTAACTTACTTAGATAGTAACATAGCACAAAATTGAACCTTACTAGGTATAACAACCATCATACTTGTCTGTGGTTGAGTTTTTTGGCTATCATGAAGTACTCTAGATTTCTATAATCTGTTTAGATCTCTGTAGGGTTTGGTGTATCTTCTAAGAAGTATTACCACTCTTTGAGTCTAGATGATTGTTAGCATTTTCTTATTGCAGATCTTGTAGTTACACTCAAAAGAGGAAAGAAACTTGTTAAAGAATTCCACTAGATACCAATTATTATCTTTTTTTGACTCTTGAGAGAGGACTGCCCTAATAGAATAATTGGAGCTATCTGTTTTAATATGAAAGAAAGTGATAGTATCTGAAAAAGTTAGAACAAGTCCAGAGGTAAAGCAATCTTCAAAGCATTGAATACTGCTTACTGATTCATGGTTTATGTCTAAGCACTGTTGTTACTAGTAATATCAAAGAGAGACCACATGATAGACAAAAACCCATGGATGAACTACTAGTAGAAGTTGGTAAAGTCCAAAAAGGCCTGCAGTTTGATATGATTTTATAGGATGGGCTAATATCAAACTCTAGCTATCTTGATAGGGTCTATCTTGACTTAATCTTCTAAAATTACCAGACCTAGATACTCAATCTACTGTCTATCAAACTCATACTTCTTAGGATACAAGAATAGTTTGTACTTAGTTAGGACTTCTATAACCTTATAGATGGCTCTATGATTCTTTTCTAATGTTTAGGTAAAGATCAGAATGTTGTCCAGATATACTATCATAATGCTTTCTACTATAAGATCTCAGAAGATATTGTTTATCATGGTTTGAAAGATGATAGGTCTGCTGGTTATACTAAAAAACATTACTAAAGATTCAAAAAGCTTATGGTTCATATAAAAGGTTGCCTTTCACTTATCACTAGACTTGATTCAGATATTGGTGAATTTCTAGTAGATATACAGTTAAGTAAAGTAATAGGCTCTTTGGAGTTTGATAATTAGTTTGGAGATTAGAGAGAGTAATTACTTGTTTTTGATGGTTATTATATTAAGGGTCCTGCAGTTTTGTACCAATTAAAGAAGACTATCCTTTTTCTTGATAAAGAAGACCAGTATAGCTATAGAAGACTTGGAAGATCTTTGTAAGGGAATTAGTCTTATTTGAGAAGTTGTAAGTACTTGTTACAAACTTCATTCAGCTTGTATCTCTATAACTAGTGGACTGATTTTCACAAACTAAGTTGCACTAGAAAGCCTCGAATAAGAGATATCTACACATATACAAGATGTACAAAAGTAACAACAAACAACTAAGATATTAGGCTATAAGTAACTATAAAAGCTTTGTTAGCTAATATCTCATGAACAGCTTGACAGATTCACATGATTGAACTTGCATTGAAAAGTACTCATCAAATGGTTTCTAATGATTCATCATATATCATATAGAGATCAGTTTTCATAAAGATACAAGCATATCAATATAGTGATATAATTAGTTATCTTTTAAAATTAGTCTAATATCTACTATGACAGATGACAGCCCTATCAGATATGAGTTTTGATCATGTGATGAAAATAGCTTGCACACAGACTATTACTATCTTGTATAAATATTTTTATATTTAAGAATTAAACTTCAGACTTGACAATATTAATTTTTATTTTTTTATCATTGATATTTGCATTGATATCTATCATCATTGTCATCATTATTAAACTTCTGAATCACTCCTAAACTTTTAAGAGTATGCCCAAGATTCAGATATTACAAACAAATAAGTAGTTTATTTTATAATAGTGTTCAAGAACTCTAGATGATATTTAGATAAGGTATTCTACTGTCATACCACTACTATATATACTATAGTAGGATGATCCAAGCACATGGTATATATACTTGACCAATCAATATCTACAACTATAATTAACTAAATAACTATAGTACTACTATAGTAGACTAGATAATAGATGTTATGACTTAGGTCCAAGGATTAGAACAAAAGACCACTCTTGTATTGAGTAACACAAGAGAACTCAATAGAATTCCTAAGTACAAATGTCTACCTTATATACCAACTACCAATGGTCTGTGCTACACTTCTTTAGCCCTACCCTAAATGACTATATATTACTCATGCTATATAATATCATCTTCTCTAGAATCTTTTTCATTATTCCACTGTGTCACATGAGTGTGTGACTTGTGTGACTGTGATGTGTCACATCTGGTCTTCTTTGTATTTGTTCAACAATAACAAATAGAGAAAAATAAAGAATGAAAAAGAAAAAGAAAATAAACTAAGTCTATTGTTTTTAACTCTGACAACAGAGATTATAATAAGACAGAGGTAGTTACTAGTCTATCAGAAGCTAGTCTAGATAATAACTAGCCTAGAAGTATAACTAAGCTTCTATTAAGTAGATCTAAACTTATAATATTAATATCCCCTAACAGTCTTATCTATTTTGTATAAAGATTTTTACTGATAAATATATCTAGCTCAGATTACTTTATGGAGGACAAAAAATATATCTTGAATATCTTAGACTCAGCTTCAGAAACTAGTTCAATAGCATAGTCTTACTTATGGTAGTCTGGTAAAATATCAAACTCTTCTTTGACAAACATCCACTCAAACTGCTAAATATACAGAAGAATAGTAGAAGTATTGTTCTTAACCTGGTTTTAGCAGAAGACTTTCAAGAGATACTGGAAGGGAACAACTGCTACTCAAATATCAAGAGTGAAAGATTCTAGGTATTCCTAGGTTATATAAAAGTAATCACTCAACTCTTCCTAGTGATCAGTAGGGGGCCACAAGATTAGAGATGTATATTTTTAGTTATTTATCAAGATAGAAAATAGACTGGACCTATATGTATTAAGAGCATGCTTCTGGCATTTCTCAGCTTTCCAAATGTCTTGGCAATTATATTATGGAACACTTTGGACACTGACAATTTTTATTTTCTTGTCTTTTATTTTTCTGATTTTATATCAATTTTGCTTTTCTTTTCTTTTGATTTTGAACGATGAAGAGGCATGTAACACTGCAGTCACATGACAGGTCACATGATGTGATGTCATAGGCCTAGAACATGGTGGAAGGATCTGGAAGATAACATCAAGGCACATGTATACAATATGGTAGCCTTAAGTAAGACATAAGGTAGACATGAGGACGAAGCATAGACATAAGAACAAAGTATGGAAATGAGGGCAGGTTTAATTATTGTTAGCATGGACCACATGTAAAACATATATATAGGACTCTAATTTAGCAGAGACTCCTTGTCAAGTTCTCTTGTGTTTTCTCCACTTGATTGCTTAACTGAGAGTTTTACCGCTTGTGTTATCATTGGACTTTGTGTCTGGTAGTTGCCACAACAAACTAGTGTAATATATGAAATATTACATCATGACTACTTCTTTCTTTTGCTAGTTCACCTCAGGATTGTGATTTTCCAGCTATATAAAACCAAGGATAAAATCTTACTTATTTAGGCTTGAGACTATGAGAGTAATGTGGGACTATATTCATCACCTTAGATATTTGACTATTCTCATTAGAAATACTATCACAGTTGTAGACTGGTATGTATTAGAATTGCAAATGATGGACTTTATTTTTATCTCTTTCCATTTTCTATTTTCATTTTTCATTTTATTTTTATTTAGGGTTAGGGATTAGTATGATAGAAGAATATAGAAGGTTCTAGGATAATGATGTTATACCACATATTAATAGCATGTAATACATATGGCCTTTAGAGTAGGCTAGATTTTGTGTAGCACAAACTATCAGTCTAGCATATATAGGTAGAATACATTATACTTAAGAATTCTATTAAGTTTTCTTGTAATCAACCCAATCTAAGGTTGTTCTTTTGACTTAACTCTAATCTTATAGCTTCAGAGTTCACTAATGTTTACATTAAGGTTAACACAAGAGAACTTAATAGAGAACTATGTATAGGATTGTCTATCTTATATACCTAAAACTAATAGTCTGTGCTCTACTATATTAGCCTACCCTAAATGATCATATGTATAACATGTTGTATGATGTTATCCTTCCAGAATCTTCTACCATCTTTCTTTGTATCATATTATTGTGTGATAGTATAACTGTGATAGATGTGTGACACTGAGTCATGTTATGTGACAATTTGTGATAGTGATATGTGATGTCATGCTAACCTCTAACCCTAGTTCCTAATAAATTGAAAAGAAAATAAAAATAATAAAAAATAGGAAAATAAAGAAATACAACTTTCACAATTCTGACAATTGGTGGCTTTAAGAATAATAAGGAGATATAAGGAGATTTTGTGAGCATTAAGAGTATTGATGGTAGGTATAGAGGTAATTTATTTTTCTATTTGGAGAATCTAGTAGGTGCTGCAGAGTTGGTATAGAATGAACAAATAGATGTATCTAATAGGCCACTGTTCTGAAGGATATATTCTTCTACCTTAAGTATAATAAACCTATTTACTAGTAGTTAGAATATACAAATTGCTAGCTACTCTATGCAAAATTCTAGTTTTTATGGTGCTATCAATGCTATCAGAATTGTGAATTATGGACTTGGTTTTATTTTCTATTTTTTCTTTTGATTTCTTTTTGGTTTTCTTTTATTCTAAGTTTAATAAGAGTATTTCTGTTATGAAAGACTGGATACATAAATTGTTGTATCACTGCTACAAGGATGTATTGCAAGAAGGATGGCCATTATAGAAAATAGGCTTATATCAGACTTTGTTATGATGATATCACTACTATGGGGACATATCTTCAGAATGGGTAGACTTGACATATGACAATGTTCTTAAATATGTGTAGGTTCTTCATCAATTCCTTCTGTTGCTCAGTGGTTAACTGATAGATGTCTAATCTCACTAGGCACTTATGTATATAGTTCAGATTATCATAATAGTAATATTCTTTGATGGAAATAAGGCAAGATTTCTAGATGGAATATATATCTGTGGGAATACCTAGAGAAAATTCCAGTAGTAACTGGTATGAGGATAATAATGAGATAGGAATGGTGTTAGAGTTCAAGACGGTGTACTCTAACTATTTTACTTTTCTTATTTCTCATTTCTTATTTGTTACTTTCTTCTCTTTTATTTTTGGGGGACTTAGGGTTAGGGTTAATGTGACAACACTGCCACCACAGTCACATGTCACATGTCACAGAGAAAAGTGTAGAAGATTCTGGAAGAATGATGTCATACAGCATATATTGACCTTAAGACAAACACATAGCCATTTAGAGTAGGCTAGAAGTAGTTAGCATGGACCATAAGGTTTTAGTATATAAGGAAGACAATCCTGTACAGAGTTTTCTATCAAGTTCCCTTGTGTTAATCCAATATAAGGTTTATTCATCTATTCTATACTAAGAACTCAAGTTTGTAACAGATAGCTATTTAGAAGTGAAGAGAACCAAAAAACTTCACAGAGATCAGGGGTTGAAGAAAACGGTAGAAATTACATATTGGATTGACTGGAATGTTTCATTCACTTAGTAGACCTGATCTATTTGCTATACAATATTAAACTAGGCTGGAGAGTCTATGTTCTCTAGTTTTTCCACTAATTAAGTAGCAATCTGGTTCTAGATTGCTGTTTGAAGGCTGTAGTAGAGTTTAATGACTATAATACAAGGATCAGTATAGCTGGTATCTGCAATCAAAGTCTGAAACTTATATATGTATTCCTTTACTACTTAGCTTTTTTAGTAATAGATTATTCTCTCCAGCTTGTTGACTGCTTCAGTAGTAGTATTAATTAGAAATAAGTACTCTTGAAAGAGCCCCTTAAACTCTGTTATAATATGATAGAAAATATTTTTATGTCTGACTCCTAGCAAAAGATATTCTCAGACTATTTGGAGGCATAACTACTTCTGAAGAAAGATATAGCCTACAGAATCTTGTTCTAGTTGCAATCAAATCAATTTGCAGATAGCTAAATGTAAAGAGAGTAAAAACTAAGAAAGACTCTTCTCAGTTGTAAATCACTGTTGAAATCCTATAGAGGTGGAATATTATGTTAGAAACAACAAGAGAGTTATTAGGTGTAAAGATGCCAGTTGTGAAAGAGAGTCTTATTATAGAAGAAAGGGATACATCTACAAGTACAGAGACGGGATTGGATACTAGTACATGTAGATCTCAGAGTTGGCTTATAAGCCTAATAAGAATATTAATAGTATTATGTTCTAAAATATGCTAGTATTTGGCTACTTCTCTAAGATAGTACTAGAGGAGCTCTAGAGCTTTGTCAATGTTGACAGAGACCATGGGTATTATGGCAACCACTAGTGACAAACACCAATAGCAATATAAGAAGTAAATCTTTTAGTAGGATATCATTGTGGGAATTACAAGAGAACTTAACAAGGAGTCCCTGCTGTATTCCTATACTATTGATACAAAGTCCTTATGGTCTGTGCTAATGATAAATAGCTCTACCCTAATGTCCATGTGTAGTCCATACTTCTACCATATATCAACCTTATGTCTTCTATAAGAACACTATGCCATATACATATGCCTTGATATTATTCTTCTAGTCTTTTCTCCCAGAGTATAAGTCTATGACATCACATCATGTGACATGTCATGTGATTGCAGTCACATACCTCTTCATTGTCAAAATAAAATCAAAAGAAAAATCAAAAGAAAAGAAATATTAAATCAAAAAATAGATAAGAAAAAAAAATGTTAGTGTCCAAGTACACTATAACAATGGGGTGGTTACTGGTGGTAAGCATTAGTTGAGAAATGAGAAAATGCAAGAGAGATTGAAATATGAAAGTAGGCAATCTAAGATTGCCAAACTAGTTGATATGTTTGAGATCTCAGAAAGAGAATCCTATTCTGCTATTAGCACAACTGGCTGAAGTCTATGGATTTTTGTAGATATTGCAATCTCCATAGAATCCTAAGTAATATTGTTTATAATTACCAATTATATGATATATCTCTAAGAAATCTGAAGAGAACAGGATGGAGTTCTTCAGAGATAGCAGCTACTCTAGATATCTAGAAGTCTATTCTAATCAAGTGGAACAATGGGCAGAATATTTAGTAACTTAACTATAGAATGATAAAACTAGATAGTCAAAAATCTTAATAATATCAAATATTACTGTATAGTAGGAGTTCATTAGTTGGTGGCTAAGCATTCCAAGAGTTGGTGGAACGAGGAGTGCAGATGTGCGCTGAACAATTATAGAATGACAAGAAATCTGGAAAATTGGAAATTTTTCAAGAGCAAAGTTAAATTTATGAAGTGATCTTTCTTTGACACCAAAATTCAAGAAATTGCTAACAAAAAACAAGGACCTTGGGAATTAATGAATTAGGTCAACAAGTACAAGCTGCCTGCCATCAAAACCATCAAGTATAACAATCAATAATGCCTTGATATTGACAACTTGTGGAATGCTCTTCATTCCACTTTCAATATGGCTTTCCATCAACAAGTTGATATAAATATTCTTAATGAAATCACTGACAAACCTATCTCCCCCTAGCTTGCTTTTTCAAAAGAAGAATTCAGATTTGCCTTATCCAGTTGCAATAACTCCTCCACACCTGGCCCTGACAAGTTGATGTGGAGTCATCTCAAGAGTATTTTCAAAGACGATGAATGTCTCAATGTAATCATTCACATTGCTAATGCATGTATTGAATTAGGATATTGGCCTTCGCACTTCAAGAAATCTACTATAGTCATCATTCCCAAACCAAACAAGAAATTATACAACTCTTCTAAATTGTTCAGGCCTATTGTTCTTCTCAATACAGTGGGCAAACTCATTGAGAAAGTAATCAGAGAAAGACTTCAATTCAATATGGCATCAAATAATTTCATACATCCTAGTCAGCTCAGCAGTCTTAAATTCAAATCAATGATAGATGCAGGTATTGTACTTACTCACATCATCAGATCAGGGTGGATCAAGAATATGTCTACAAGTACCCTTGCTTTTGACATAACACAGTTCTTTCCATCACTCAATCACCAACTTCTTACTTTCATCATGAAGAAAGTGGGTTTCAATAATCATATTGTGTCGTTCTTTGCCAACTATCTTGTGGACAGAAAAATGAATTATTATTGGAACAATTTTATGTCTCCTATTTTCAATGTGAACATTGGTGTAGGCCAGAGCTGTTGTAGCAACCACTCGTCACTCAAGGACAAATGATCTCACAACGAGCAAAGCTCTCAGTAGGGCTATCAAGTAACGAATGGGAGAATTACAAGAGAACTCAACAAGAAGCCCTCATTGCATTGCTCCTCTATATATACTACTACATTGTGGTCCATGCTACAACAATGTGTTTACCTCATGTCCATCCACTATACGTCTACCTTAAGGCCACCATGCTTTCCACATGTGCCCTGACGTCATACCTTTAATCTCCGCTGTACATGTGCACACCATGTGTACACCATGAGGAACCCATGTTCCTTGACATCATCTCCTAACCCTAACTCCATCTCTAGACTTTTCCCAATCCTTCTAGACTCTAAGTTCTTCCAGACTGCTCTAGGCTTTATCACATGACTTCCAGGTTACGTGCCTATCTCCTATCTCTCTTCTGTTGTAGATTAATAATTACTACTGTCCTAACCCTAACCCTACCTAAAGTCTGTCCACACTCTTGTCTTATAATAAGAGCTCTGCACTCTCATCTATTCTATCTGCTTTATATCTTTTGCCATTTATCTATATTTTAGAAAATCACTTAAAAAACCTAAAAATTCTGATCTCTATCATTTCCTTTGTTGACAATAGACTTTTTATTTCTCAAAGCAATTCCTTTGACATTTCAAACAGTTGACTTTTTTGTAGTTATAATATACTAACCAATCTTCTTGAAAAGTTTGGTCTTGTAGTCAAGCACTCTAAAACTGAAATTTTTCATTTTAACAGATCCCATAGCTTATTCAACTCTCTTCCTCTCAACCTCTTTCCATTAGGAGGAAATATTTTATGACCCAAAGAATCATGGAAATACCTTGGATTCATATTCAATAGGAAATTAATGTTCTATCAGCACATTGATTTCTATGTGAACAAATCAATATCCACTATCAAATGCATGAAAATCCTTGGTAATTCAAACTATAGTATCAAATGTCTCCTATACAGGTCATGTATTCTCCCCATTGTGCTCTCTGGATTTCAGCTATGGTTCTATAACCATGCTCCAATGGCATATCACCTGAAAGTTCTAGGAAAAATGCAAAGAAGAGTGGCAATATGGATATTGGGGGCCTTCAAAACTTCTCCTTCATATGGTATTGAAGCCATAGCTGGACTAATTCCTATCAAACTCCACCTCCAAAAACTTGGTGGTAGATTACAACTTTGAGCTTACAAGCTACCCCCTAGCCACCTTATATACTCTCTCATTGACTCACAATTCAACACTCCACCAAATCTCAAGTCTGTTGCCCTTGATTCACTCACCAATTGACAATGTTTGCTTGTCAAAGGCCATTTAGTTGACATGGCTAACAGATCTAATAAATGTTTCTCATCTTTTGCTCTTCTTGACTCAGAATTTTCTCCTGGACTTAGAGTAATTGACAATTTTTCAGATTGTATTTCATTCAATGTCTGTAACAAAGAAAAAGACAATAAATCTCGCATCTATTAACTTGACAAAATAGTTTTAGAGTCCTTTTCATCCTCTTCTGTTGCCATCATAGCCTCTGACATGAGCATCAAGAACAATGTTGTAATGTCTATCACATATATATATATATATATAATAAATCTTTAACAAAGATGATTCATCATGCGGTTTTTGTCACAAGCACTGAAGCAGAACTATTTGCTATCAGGTATGGCATCAATCAAGCTACAAACTTTAACAATATAGCCAAGATTATTGTCATCACTGATTCTATTCATGTAGCTAGAAAGATCTTTGACCCTTCAGTCCATCCCTATCAAATTCAGTCAGCAGCCATTCTATCTGAACTTCACAAATTCTTCAACCATTATAAAGACAATTCCATTGAATTTTGGAAATGTCTAAGCTGTCTTAAATGGTGCCTTCATGACAAGGTCAATAAAGAAACCAAGTCATTCAATCTAACTCCTCTATATCCATGCAAATCATCATGGGAGTTTAGCAAGAAAAGCAAATGTGATGATATTGCAAATGCTTGGAAAATGATGTTCCAAGCTTCTAACTTCAAAGGGAATCATTTCTTGGACTTACTAAATGATAATGATAGTATTATCAAACCGTTATATGTCAAAGGGGGACCTTGGCTCAAAATGTTAGGCCACTCAAACTCCTTATATGCATGAGCTATAAAAGCAATTATGAATTATGCTCCTACTGGCAAATATAGACTTAGATTCTTCTCTAGGGAGGAATTTAAATATCCATGTGGTCTATATTCTATTGAATCAAGATGCTATATTCTATATGAATGTGGTAGATTTAATGGCTATTAAAATCTGAGAAGGAACTCATTAAGTCATTTTGTCATGTTTTTGGAGTTTAATCCAAGTGTATTCACTTTTTCAGACTCTTTAGCGTAATTATTTTTACAAACTCTTTTTGTCTCTAGTGTTTTGGCTGTGTTTCTTTCTCTTTTTCTTTAGTTCTATGTAGTTTTGTCTCTTTTGTATGTAGTTATGAAAGTAGCTACCACAGTCTACTTATGCCCTCTGTGTAATAAATTGTTGATTTAAAAAAAATTAGTTGGTGGCTGAGAAAAGTGGGTTGATAGTTATAAAAGAGCAAGTAAAGGTTTACAGTGTTGCTATAGAGAAAAAAGAGAGCAAGTAGTAGTCTTGTAGTGTTTTGGTAGTATTTGTCATATATACATCCAAATATATCTGATCTATCTGATTATATCATAAATAATGCTTTCCTAACATCTAATTTGTTTAGAATATCTGTAGAAAAGTGTATTTTCCTTCTTGTCTACATATTCTTTTTTAGTATAAATCTACTTGGTTTCTTTTCATGTTTGATTACTTTATTGCTGATCACATGATTCCTCATGATCTCCATAAAACTTAGAACTTGATTTCTAAGGACTTTAATATACTCAGAGTAGTTTTCA
>JAJOHK020000939.1:0-17571 GCA_022457215.2 Leucocoprinus gongylophorus
AGCACGGACCATGAGGATTAGTATATAAAGTAGAATACTTTGTACTAGGAACTCTATCGAGTTCTCTTGTGTCACTCAATACAAGAGTTAGTTCTTTGCTTAACACTTTAAGCATTGAATCATAACACTATGCATATATAAATCTATTCTATCCTAAAGCCTATATATTAACTATATAGTTAAATTGTTAGAATAACTAAATGAAGTCTGTAAAGCTTATTCCCTAGGAAAACCTAAGTATTATTCAATTATACTAAAGATATTACTTATCTCTAGAAAAATCTAAGAGAAGAGAATAATTTTCCTAAAGATGTGTTATATTTTGATCTAGCTATATCCATTCCAACCTCCAGATAACATTTTTTTCTTTATCCACACTCTTTATCTTCTTCTAGTGTAGATCACATTTGTCAGAGTTGTGAATGATGAACTCTATTTTATTTTTATTTTTCATTTTCATTTTCTTTCACTTTACTTTACTTTACTTCTAACTTAAAGGCAGAGATACTCCTAGAGGAGCACCTTGCAATATAGCAAGTTTGGGACCTTCCCCTAAAGTAAATGAGTTTAGTGTGATGTCTCATAACATGATATATGATATATAATCATGTATCACAAAAGAACATAAAAGGTTCTAGAATAATAATGTCATATTATATACTAACAGCATATAATACATATGCTCTTTAGAGTAGGCTAGGTTTAGTGTAGTATAGACTAACAGTCCAGTATATATAAGTAGTATACATTATACTTAGAAACTTTATAAAGTTCTTTTATGTAAACCCTATACAAAGTTCTTTTTCTGATTTAATCCTGAGTCTTGAATTATAATGGCATTGTTTATACCATTTTGGATATTCTTACTGAACTCTTAACAACTCTATAGATCTCCACCACAAATATCTGAAGATCACTAGGACTAGAGTAATACTTAATAATCTATTCATAAATAACTACTCTAGATAATATACTTAGTATATAAGCTGGTAGTTTATACTGTAAAGTCTTATTCTGAAAATTAACTAAAACTATTACCAACTTTCAGTATTAACAAAGTGAACTTGTCCACCAGTCATATTCTAAGTATACATTCTGAAATATGTGACTAGTATAACTAGTAGAGATACAGTATACAAACTAAAGCTGAAAGTTGTTTCAACTCCCATATTCTATATACTTAGATAATATACAACTTACTTATTTGAACTTCCAAGAGGTTTATTATCAAATCTCAGATAACAAGATATAGTTCATATCTTTTATCTAAGATCTAGTAAAATATCCTAGAAGTCCAAATATATTAATTAGCATATTATTTAAGAATGCCAAAAACAGATTAGAACAATCTTTAGCTTCAACTTGTGTGCTATACCTCTACTAACTGCACTGGTTGTATATTTCAGAAGTGAACTTGTAGAATTTAGTGAGTGAAAACCACTAAAGAGTAGCATAGTATATTATTACCAATACCAAAAGAATGTGTCAGTGTCAGTTTTAGTTAATTTTCAGGATAAGCTAGCATAGTGTAAACTACTAGATTATATACTAGATATACTATCTAGAATAGTTATTTAAAATAGAAACTATTGAGTAAGTTACCCTGATTTCTAGTGATCTTCAGATATTAGGAGATGAAGGTCCATGAAGTTAACAAGGGTCTAGCAAAAACATCCAAGATAGAATGGAGATATTGTTGGAGTTGTAAACATTGGACTTTGTTTTATTTTATTTTATTTCTCATTCTCTTCTCTATTTCATTTTCTTTTGATTTCTTATTTTGGAAATGAGGGTTAGGGTTTAGTATGATATTACATGTCACTGTCACTCAATCATGTATTATAAGGAAAAATAGTAGAAAGTTCTGGAAGAAATAATATTATATAGTATGTAATATATATGTTGACCTTAAGGCAGATACATAGTCATTTAGAGTAGGCTAAAGTAGTAGAGCACAAATCATTAGCTTTAGGTATATAAGGTAGATAATTCTGTACAAAGTCTTTTATTAAGTTTTCTTGTATAAAACCCTATACAAGGTTCTTTTTTTACTAGCTCTAAGTATTAAGATCATTAAAGATGGACTCCATTTTAATTTAATTTTCCTTTTTCTTTTATTTTATTTTTCTTTTCATTTTTCCTTTTCTATTTTTAGAACAGCTAGGGTGAGGGTTGATCAGTCATACTGTCACATCAGTCACAACTTAATGGCATAGTCACAAGATAGATCACGAGACTTGGGAGAATGAAGAAGAAGGTTCTAGAACAAATGATGTCACACAACATGAACAACACATGTTGGCCTCATGTTCTATACATAGTTGTTTAGGGTAGGGTGCACAGTAGTGAGCACAGACCATTGGTAGTAGTATATAAGGCAGATTACTTTGTAAAGGAATCTCTATCAAGTTCTCTTATGTTACTCAATACAAAAGTTGTTCTATTGCTTAATCCTAAGAGCTTTAGTCCATAACACTAAGGTCTTAAGTTTGTAACATTAGAACTCAATACCCATTCCTAAGACTATTCAACACCAAGTCCTCTCTATCTCCTTATTCTCTCAATTATTCTCAACTAAGAGACAACATAGTTCTTTAGTCAAGAAGAGTTACTAGGCTCTAAGCATAAGAAGTATACTAGTCAGACAAGAGAAACTTGACTACTTATTGTGCATCAAAACCCACTGGTGCTCAAGTAGGCATAATAACCTTGTGTGGACATGTTTATTACCACTTTCCAAGTATCAGCTCTGTACTGTCAGTTCTCTTGTGACTAGTACACATAACAGAACAGCAAAGCATTCTTAAGACCTTGCTTAGAGTAAAATAATCTTCTTAGACCAAAATCATTTACAATTTTCTTAGAGTAGTAATCAGTTTCTAGGTAGTCAGTAGACAGTATCAGATAGGACAAAGAGAGAGCTTACTAGCACCTATAAATATTAAGTCAAGCAGTGAGTATAAGTCTGAGAGTGAGACTAGCATAAGTTATACTCTGTCTCTTGATATCTTTTCACTAACACTCCTACACAATATGAGTCAACATAGCTTAATTGACTACAAGCAGATTATTTAACAACAATAGAAGCAATTAGTAGCAATATAGTTGTAAATTCAGGCCCTGATAGCAGCAACAGGAAAAGGGAGAGCAGCAGAAGGACCTAATATAGGGTCTAATATAGAGATAGCTAGACCACTAGTATTCAATAGAGAAGCAGAGAAAGTAGGGGGATTTGTCATGACATGTAAGTTGTATTTGAGAATAAGAATGAGAGGAACAATGGTATAAGAACAAATATAGTGGATATTATTATATATGTAGAGGAGATCAGCAGATTTATGGAAGAAGAACTTATTAGAAGATTTAGAAATAGAAAAAGTGGAATTTGAGATAGCAGAGGAATTTTTGTTAACACTAAAAAAGAAATATGGAGAAGGAGATAAAGAGTCTGTTAAAGTGGTAGAGCTGAGGAGAATAAAGCAGATAGGAAGGACAATGGAAGAATTCATATAAGAATTCTAAAGAACAACAAGAGATAGTAGATATAAAGGAAGAATATTGATAGAAGAATTCAAAAGAGAAATAAATGGGACAATTAGAAGGAAGTTGATGGAGGTAAAAAGACCTCTAACTAGCATAGAACAGTGGTATGAATATGCCATAAACCTAGACAGACATGTTGTAGCAGCCATTAGACACAAAGTCTAATGATAACACAAGTAGTAAAGCTCTCAGTTAAGCAATCAAGTGGGGAAAAACACAAGAGAACTCAACAAGGAGCCTCTGCTAAATTAGAGTCCTATTTATACTGTTACATATTAGTCCATGCTACTATCTCATGTCCACCTTACATCTTACTCAAGGCCACTATGTTGTATCCATATGCCCTGACATCATTTTCTAGATTCTTCTACCATGTTCTAGGCCTATGATGTCATATTATGTGACATATCATGTGACTGCAGTGTCACATGCCTCTTCATTGTCCAAAATCAAAAAGAAAAAGAAAACAAAATTAATATAAAATCAGAAAAATGAAATAAAATAAAAATTGCTAGTGTTCAAAACATTCCATAACAAGACACTGAAGAGAGAGTAGAATGAAAGAAGAAAGGTTGAGAGGAAAAAAGAAGAATAGAAATCAAGGACAAAGAATAGAAGAAATAGGAAATAATCTAGAAGGACTCCAACCAAGAATACCCCTACCCTAGGTATGATACAAAAAATAAGAGATATACTGAATATCAATGGGACCTATATCAATAGAAGAGATAGAGAAAACAAATACAGTAGTAATCTGGAACTCTCAGCAGGGACAGAGAGGAGGAAGTAGGAGAGACCTATATATAATGGATATAGATAGGAGAATAAACTGCTATAGCTATGGAGAGTTTGGCCATCTTGTATAGAATTGTAGGAGACAAGAAATTATAAGCCAAGGAAGGAGGATAAAGTATAAGAACAATCATAATATAAAGAATAATTTAAAAAGGAAAGAGAATCTAATAGTCCTCAATTAGGTTCTAACAGTAATAAATTTGCAATACTCAGTAGAGTAGTGGGTAATATATCCTACTGTAATCAAGACAATAGAGACATGTTGAGAAAAGTTACTATAAAAATAAGACTGGAGAGAATTGATACACAAGAAGAAGTGATAGTAGAAGTATTATTAGACAGTGGGGCAACAGGACTGGTAATAAGTTCAGAGCTCACTAGGAAGCAGGGCTTTAAGCTGAAGAAAATAGAAAGATCCATATATGTAAGAAATGTAAATAGAACCTTCAATAAGGAGAGACCAATAGAAAATACTGTGGAAGTAAATATATATTATTAAGAGTATAGAGAGAGGACAGAAATTGATCTAATAGGAGAGCAAAAGTGGAGTATAATTCTGGGAATACCATGGCTTGCTTACCACAATCCTGAGATTGATTGGAAGACAGGGGAGATAAAAATGACAAGATGCCTAGAAGAGTGTGGAAAGTAATAGAGATCAATGCAAGAAAAATCAGAATGGAAAAAACAAAAGAAGGAAGAAAAGAGGGAGGAAGAAGAGAGGAAACAAGAAAAGAGAGAGTAAAAAAGGAAAGGAGAAACAAAAGAAAGGAAAAAACCAAAAAATGAAAAGATGATGAAAGTAAAGAAAGTAGCAGAATAATGAGAAATATGGGATAAAGAGAAAGAAGTGGCAAAGTCAGAGGAAGAAGAAAAAAGGCTAGTACTAGAATGCTTTCATAAGTAGATTCATGTTTTTGGAAAGAAACAAAGCAAAAGAATATCCACAAGGAAACTCTAAGATCATACTATAGAAATGAAAGAAGGATTTGTACCAAGTAAAGGAAAGATATATCTGCTGTTAAGAGAAGAGAGGAAGAAAGTGTGTGAGTTTATTCATAAACAATTGAGGAAGGGGTATATTAGACCCTCAAATTTATCTCAAACAACATCTGTGTTTTTTGTAGAAAAGAAGGATGGCAAGAAGTGAATAGTATAAGACTATAGATATTTAAACAAATAGACTGTAAACAACAATTATCCTTCACCTTTAATTTCAGACATTATAGAAAACATCAGTATAAAAAAGGTATTTACAAAAATGAACTTATGATAGGAATATAATAATATATGAATAAAGGAAGGGAATAAGTAGAAGATAGCATTCACGACTCTGGAAGAGGCTTTTGAACTAACAGTTATATTCTTTAGGCTTACAAATTCTCCAGCAACATTTCAAACAATGATAAACAAGATTCTTTAGGATTTGATTAACATAGAGAAAGTGGTGAACTTCATCAATGACATTATAGTAGGAACTGAAATAGAGGAAGAATATAATAAAATAGTGAAAGAAGTAGTAAGAAGACTAGTGGAGAATAATCTATATATAAAACTGGAAGAATGCAAGTGAAAGGTACAGGAAGTAGAATTCTTAGAAGTAGTGATAAGACTAGAGGGAATAAAGATAGAAAAAGAGAAGATAAAAATGTATTGGATTGGCCAACTCCAAAAGAAGTTAAAGACATACAGAAGTTCTTAGGATTGGCAAATTACTACTGTCTATTCATTAGATATTTTGTAGTAATAGCCAAACCATTATATGATATGATAAAAAAAGATTAGAAGTGAAAGTGAATAGAGAAGTAGAAAAAGTCATTCAAGAAATTAAAGAAGAGATTTACAAAAGAACTAGCAGTATCAGACTTAGACAAAAAAAATGAGGATAAAAGTAGACACATCAGACTATGTAACAGGAGGAGTTTTATTCATGAAGTATAAGAACAGAAGATAGAGACTAGTAACTTTTCTCTAAATAAGATAGAAAGAAACTATGAGATTCATGATAAGGAGATGCTAACAGTAATAAGTGGTTTAGAAAACTAGAGATATTTGCTGGAAGAAGCCAAGTTCAAGTTTGAGGTCTGGACAGATCACAAAAACTTAGAATATTTTATGAAGATACAGAAGTTGAACAGAAGACAAGCATATTAGGCATCATACTTGTCAAGATTCAACTTTACTTTAAAGCATGTTTCTGAAACAAAGATGGGAAAGACAGATAAGCTTAGTAAGAGGCCAGACTGGAAAGTATGAACTAAAAAAAACAATAGTAATCAGACTCTAATTAAGGACCATTGGATTCATAACTTATCTAAAGTAGTAATAAAGAGACCTGAAGTAGATATTGTAGAAAAAATAAAAATAGTTAGAGGTAAGGACAAAAAGATAGTTAAGGTAGTAGAAGAAATAAAAAAGGCAGGGATAAAAGTGTTGTAAGAAGAAGAATGGCAGATAGAGGGAAACTTGGTGTTAAAAGAAGAAAAATTATATATATCAAAAGACAAGAATTTGAGAGTAGAGATAATCTAGTTACATCATGATTGTTATAGTACGAGAGTATGGACAGACTTTGGACTAGGGTTAGGGTTAGGACCTTAGGTAATTATTAGTCTACAACAGACATAGGGTTAGAAAGGCACATGACCTGGAAGTCATGTGATATAGTCTAGAGCGGTCTGGAAGAACTTAGGGTCTAGAAGGATTGGGAAGAGTCTAGAGATGGAGTTAGGGTTAGGAGATGACATCAAGGGACATAGATTCTTCATGGTGTACACATGGTGTGCACATGTACAGCAGAGATTAAAGATATGACGTCAGGGCACATGTAGGAAGCATGGTAGCCTTAAGGTAGACATATGAAGGATGAGTAATGGATATGAGGTAGCAGCATGGACTTTAGGGTCAGTTAGATATTGTTGTAGCATGGACCACTTGTAAGTTATATAAATAGAGGAGCAATGCAGCAAGGGCTCCTTGTCGAGTTCTCTTGTAATTCTCCCATTTGTTACTTGATAGCCCACTGGAGAGCTTTGCTAGTTGTGAGATCATTTGTCCTTGAGTGACGAGTGGTTGCTACAACAATGATGTACTAGTGGCTGAACATAAAGAGAAGTGGAAGACAACAAAGTTGGTAACAAGAAATTATTGGTGGCAGGAAGTGACAAGAGATATAAGATAGTATGTGGAAGGGTATAACATGTGCCAGAGAATAAAAAA
Organism: Leucocoprinus gongylophorus; assembly: GCA_022457215.2. Classification (NCBI taxonomy): domain Eukaryota; kingdom Fungi; phylum Basidiomycota; class Agaricomycetes; order Agaricales; family Agaricaceae; genus Leucocoprinus; species Leucocoprinus gongylophorus. Next base: position 7,558 of record JAJOHK020000939.1, read on the forward strand.
TAAAACAGAAATACTAGTGGGAAAGTTAAAGTTAAGTGAAGTGCCAGAAAAACCATGAACACACTTGATAGTGGACTTTATCACAAAGTCACCATTGGTAGCTAAGAAAAATACAATTCTAGTGGTCTGTGATAGGCTGTTCAAGATGACACATTTTGTAGCAACAATGGAAGAAATGTCAGTAGAAGGGTTGGCAAGACTGTTTAGAAATAATGTGTGGAAATTGTATAGGTTACCAGAAAGTACAGTATCAGATAGGGGTTCATAGTTTACAGCAGAGATGACAAAGGAATTGAATCAAATATTGGGAATTGAAACAAAGCTATTAACATCCTTCCACCCACAAATAAATGGACAAACAGAATGAATAAATTAAAAGCTAGAACAATATTTCTGATTCTTTATAGATCATAGACAAAAAGACTGACCTGAATGGCTAGTAGTAGCTGAGTTTGCAATCAATAACAAGGCACATTTGACAACTAAGGTGTCTCTGTTTATGGCAAACTATGAAAGGGAGTTGAGAATGGGAATAGATATTAGAAGAAAGGGGAAGATGGAGAAAGTGATAGAGTTTGCAGAGAGGATAAAGAAGATACAAGAAGATGCAGGAGCAGCTTTAAGGAGAGCATAGAAGGAAATGAAGCAGTAAGCAGATAGGAGAAGAAAGAAAGCAAAAGCATGGAAAGTAGGAGAAAAGGTGATACTGAGTATGAAAGATCTGGTGTTCAAGGAACAACTGGCAAGAAAATTAGTGGATTGATATATTGGCCCATATATCATTGACAAAGTAGTATCTACTAATGTGGTCAAACTACAATTACCCACTTCAATAAGAATTCACCCAGTTGTGAATATTAGTCAAGTAGTATGATATAAAGAGCAAGTTAGGGGGCAAAAGGTAGAAGAGATGAAACTAGTAAAAGTTGAGAAAGTTGAAGAGTAGGAAAAAATACTAAATAAAAGAAAAATAAGAGAGATATTAAAGTACTTGGTATGATGGAAGAGATTTATAGTAGAGCATAATAGCTGGAAAAGAGAGAAGAACTTAGAGAATGCAAAAAAAGTAGTGGCAGAATTTGAGAGGAGATTAAATGTGGAAGTGAGAAAAAAAGAAAAGTTAGATATGCTAGAGAAAAGAGACTTCAGAAGAAAGGAGCTACTAGGGAAGTATATGGTAAAGATGTTATATGGGTGGAACAATAGAGAGTTTGAAGAAAAGTATCTGAGGAAGTTGGAGAGAAACTAGTGAAAATAGAAGTTAGTTTCTCTAGAGAAGAAATCTTGAAGGGAGGATAATATCAAAGTTGTGAACATTGGACTTTATTTTATTTTCTTTCTCATTCTCTTCTTCATTTCATTTTCTTGATTTATTATTTTGGGAATGAAGGTTAGGGTTTAGCATAATTTCATATGTTACTATCACTAGATCATATGTTCTGAGGGAAAATGGTGAAAGGTTCTAGAAAGAATGATGTCATACAGTATATGATATATATAGTCATTTAGAGTAGACTAAAGTAGTAGAACTCAGACTATTAGCTTTAGATATATAAGATAGACAATCCTGTATAGTGTTCTCTATTGAGTTCTCTTGTGTAAAACCCTATACAAGATTCTTTCTTTTGACCAACTCTAAGGTCTTAAGTTTGTAACAGATATGTAATCTGCACTGGAAGAAGTTGAGAAGTGTGGATAAGCAAGAAAAGATTATCCAACCTAAGATTATCCATAGGTTGGGATAGATAATTGGGACAGGTGGCAATTATCTTAAATACTCTAGAATGTATTCCAATCTAGTAGAATAGTAGTAACCAAGCAGAAAATGATAATATCCAGATAGTTAGATATCTTATATAAATAATCAAGTTATATTTTGTAACATATGATATTATATTACAACTCTTGGCTAAGTCTAAATAAGAAAGATAGAAACTAAAAAGAAAAATAAAAGAGAAACAAATAAAAACTAAGTTTAGTGTTCAAAACTATCTGTTCCCACCTGTTGATTTGCATATTAGTTCTTACCTATTTTCTCATATTCCCCTACTTCTCTATAATATTCTGTAGTTCTTTGCTGTTTTTCACACTTGCCTTTTCATGCTTCAGATATACACTAAGTATTCTAACTCTGTCTCTTACTTAGTTTCTTTTTCAATAGTAGTTAGAAACTCTGACTACTAAAGCATTATCATCCTCTATCTATCTAAGTAGTACTCTAACACATCAGAATAAACTTGATAGTATACAGAGTGGTTATTATTTTGAGAAATCTCATTCTATTTTCTTAGGATCTCCTGAAAATAAGTTATGTAGTTGGTTAGCTGTGCAATAGACTTATGATTTTCTAGAGCTTTAAGGCTCTTCTATGCTTCTGTCCTGTCACCTTAACAATAACTGTCATTGCAAATGATAAGAGAGAGATAGCTACAGAAAATAAGAGTTAAGTTTTACTGTCATACAACTACAAGTCATAATGACTATGGTTGACTCAAGAGTCAATATGTAGGATACATAAAGAGAACAGAGTTTCCATTAGATTACATTACTCACTTATACTTTCCCAGCTTGGTCTGTATATATTCTAACTATGACTAATGATAGAAGCTACTAGAATTTTTTAATTAGTTATGGCCAAGATGGATTATAACACTATCTTAATAGCTGATGTCCTAAGCAAGAGAAAGTGTTGAATAACCATATGACTGTAGTATAACACTGATGATGTATAACACAATGTATCACACTTGCAATGAGTTGCTTAAGTGTTATCTATAGACACATCTGGTAGAATATATAAATCCCAGTAGAACACTGTCATTAACTAGTTCAAGTTATTATATCCAGCTCTCCACCAACAGCTTTACTGATATTGGTAAGCAGTTATCAGTTGTCCACACTGCACTATGCTGCTGTGTTTTGTTTCTTCCAACAGTAGGTATTGGTAGCAGATAAAGTATGCCCAAGGGTAACTGACAGATTGGCTTAGAGCCTCACTTTTGCTCTTAGATGAAGATTCTGCTAGCTACTCTGAAAGATAGCTTCAGCTAATTACCTTTGTCTAGTATTTCTCACATGCTCTGGTCGGATTCTGATGCCACTGAAGGCTAATTCATTCAATTCATTTGCTGCTAATCAAGAATTTATTCTGTATTAATCTTTAGTAGAAGATTGACTCATACTTCAGTAATAATAATCACAAAATACGCAATCCATATTGAAACACAGTGCACATAGCACAAAAACATATATTGACTAGTATGACAAAAAACTACAGAGTCAAAGCAAATAAACAAACAAGGTAGTCGCAAGTTTAGAAATCCCCGAGGTCGACATCAACCGCATCAATGACTGACGTCTCAAAGGTCTTAGCAGTACCGTCAATCTTTCCAGATAAAGCAGATGGTGGAAGAGGCGAATTCCGAGTTGATAGAAAAGACTGAAGGGTCTCACTTGGTGTGCCGGGTCTGTCCATTAAGATCAGTAAAAGTGTAAAGATAAACAATTAAATGAACCTTGATGCAGTCGGTGTTGCTGAGTTGAATAGCCGTGGGACAGTCTTCAGCCGTGCGCTAGGATCAAGCACAGGCACCAGAGTCCCAGCAGCAGCCAACTTCCTCTCTCTTCGTTTCCTCTCTGCTTCAGCCAGCTCCGCCTTTCTAACAGCTTCCATATTTGCTTTCCGATTTCTCTCGTTCACCTTGGCTAATGGGTCTACTGCCTCTTCAGACCGAGATTTCACGGGATCGCCAAGAGCTGCGAGCCGGGCATCAATTTGTGCCACTTCTTCAAGATCGTTTCGACGCAATGCGAGAGTGCGAGCAGCATTCAGTCCTGAACGTTCCACAGTGATCATCCCCGAGGACTTTCCAGATTGGAGTTGAGATTTACGTGCGAGCATAACGTTGATATCACTCTACATTCCAGGCTTTCAGAAGTAAAACCGAACAGGGACAATAATACTCACTTCTGTCATTGGCTGTGTTGATAATTTGTGTAGCTGCGCCGCTTTCTGCTCAATATATCGTTTTGTCGGAAGGCTGAGCCCATCTGAGGCCAGGGTGGCCTTCCAAAAATGGAACTCTTGCTGACTGGTATTCAACAGCAACTTGTGCCATCATTGGGGGAAAAACGCACAAGTGTGAAAGAACTATTTGACACTTTATCCATCGGGTAAACGCGCGTCGACTTGGACAGTTTAAGCTCCAACGCTTGATCCATTTCCTTGTCGTCAACTTTATACGCTTTGACTAGTTCGCCAGCAAGATCTTGAGAAGTGGAAGTTGAGATAGAACGAGATATTTCTGAAATAAGACGGGTTACATACTCTGAATTTCGCATATTCGATATACATTTTCTTTCTTTTTCTCGTCGTTTCCAACCAAGTATCGTACCCATGCGCCTACATATCAATGAGACTGAAGTAGGGTACGGCGACTAGGAAATGGACCTTTTACATAATCCTCGAACCAGGGTGTCAGCGCGAACTTGATCAGTTGATTTCTGGATAGCCGACATCTCTCAAGGTCTTCCATTGTGATTGGCTGGGTTCCCGTCGACGTCGGTTTGTTAAATATGCGTTCAACCTTCTCTTCTTCTTGCTCAAATTTGGTGATTTGACCATCTTCAGATTCTCCATCCGAAATCTCCATGTCCATAGGAGATGACGAGCGATCACGCCTGGGAGAGGAATTCTGTAAGGTCCTCTTAGTCATTAGTCATGGAAGGCTATGATAGTGGATCACACCTTCTTCCTTTCATCCTTTGCTTTCCGTCTTGCTTTGAGCTCCGCAAGCTTATTAGTTTTCTCCTTCGTGGCACCTCTTGCCGTATGTTGACCTAGACAATCATTGTGAGAGGGGGTCCAACGCCTGAACTGATATTCCTCACGCTTGGCAACCTTTACCACACTGTCTTCCGCGCCGCCTCCTCGATGCTGTTGAACCATCTGAGACAATAAACGTTTATCCAAAAGCTGCTGTTTTTCTTCCAATCGCTGTGCAAATATGTCCTCTCGCTCAACTTCTGACATTTGAAGAAGCCTAGACAAATATCAGAGACATGAGGTTCCGGAGGTGGACTACGTACTGTTGCCTGTCACTCTCATCTTTGTATTTCCCTTCAAGAGGATACGGATCCGCTTCTTCATCTTCAGTCCCAGTATCATGTTCTGGATCCCTTGTCACCAAGTAGCTTTCAGACAACTATTTCCAGGGATCTGTAGATTCAGGTTTACTTACTCCTCCTTACGCCGCTTGTTGGACTTGGACGAGTGAGGCTTTTTACGTTTCTTCTCCCCAGCTCCTGCGAGTTCCAGAATTTCGTCGTCAAGATCTGACATACTGTAGTTGTCGTAGTTGTCGCGGACAAGGGACAAGGGTTCAAGTCATGATATATACTGTGCCAGTGACGGAGCACTGCTAGTCCGAAGTTCCCACGATTAATAACTTTCGGCGCCGATTTGAGCTTTTCCACGATTTTCCACAGGATACTCTCTGTAAATTATTTACATGAGTTGCACTCACCAAAACAAGCACTGATTAGACAATCCAGCTTCCAACAGGCTATCCACAATGTTCGGTTGCTGCATTGCTGGTCGTCTTTTACAGACGAATCTCCAACAAGTCGATGAAACACATGCATTATTTGAGCTTCCTCAGGCCAGCACTATAAACCATGTTTGTGTTTTCTTACTCGGCACAGGTGCGTCGTCTGTCATCGATATGATTATTTCATAACTTGTTTTCATATTCATATCGTCTCGTCCATAGTTCCCTTTCCTGATGGGTATGCTGCAACCGTTCATTTTTTCTGGCCAGGAAAAGGGTTTCAGCTTTTGGGCATGCAAGTGACCTAGCCTAGGTTTCCTATGTCTTTGACCTCCCTCCTGATACCAAAGTCGCTGCTAGGCTTTCAAATGACAAACCCTCTGCCATCTTCCGCCTTCGGGGTGCTTTTACTTCCACACCGGCTTCATCTCATACACAAAACGCATTCACAACCACTGCAATGCCATATTCCACAGAAGATGTGACGGCAATTCTAGGTCTCTCTATCGAGACTATTGATCAAGTGCAAGCACAAATGTTGACCCTCAACTCTACTTTAGCCAAGTCAACTCCTGACCTCACCAAGGACCCAGCTCTTCTTGCGAGTCGCATCGTTGGCCACCTTTTCAATTATGTCTCAAGTTTCGTTGATGCATCGGGGACTATGACACCCAATGTCATGGTTCCTGTGAGTGTCATAAACAAATGGTATGACAGCTTCTTGAATAAAATCAAAGTTGGGGGCGTCGGGTTTCTGGAACGTAATGAGTAAAAACTTGTACATACCAGCAATTCAGGTTTCTAGACGATGTTTCTAATGCCCGCATTCGCATCAGAATAATTCTGACCTCCCAGAAACGAATTGTCTGATTTGGCAGAACGACACTAGTGCTGTCGACATCACCGTCAAATTGAGCGTAACTATAGGAGTAGGACTACTGTTATCTAGCCTGTGATCAGACTCCCGTTTCCAGATAAAAGCAGCCGCTCTAAGTATATGTATATGTATATGTATATTTGAATATCCAACACGACGTCTAAACAAATTCATGAATTCCAACCACCAGCAACTCCATTGTTAGTTAATCCCTGAAAATCAGAAGTTTTCTACCCAGTGTGACATCAGACTGAGTTCCATGAACGCGCAATGGACAATCAACGCACCTTTGCCGAAGAAGAATCTAGTACTATTAGGGTCAGACCACTTGTTGGACATTTGATGCAGGGTCTTTGACAAAATCGCAGGACCACAAAAGAACTATCGCGTTCATATCAGCTTCAAAATCGGCCAACAGTCAGCAGCAGTTGAAATAGCTAACCACGCCAACATCAGTCTCGGGATGTTTGTCCGCGATGGAGCTGAAAACTCGGTCCCAGTTCGGACGACCAAAGTGGGTAGGAGCCTTCAGAGATGTGATGGCATCCTTCTCAGCACCGACGTCCTGAACGATAATATTGTTCATCTCATCTTCCTTCAGTCTCGCGGTCAAATAAATGTTGATCTCAATACGGTTTTGGGTATCTTGCTCCTCGATGGCATGAAGCAGGGAGTGGAACCACTCGGCTGCACCAAAGTCACGAATGACCCAAGTGAAATACACCTACGCCATTATTCAGTGAAACTTCGAACTTGGGCTATAAACGAGAAACCTTCGAAAGACGAGTGGGCTTGGATTTGTTGAAATTCATACGATACCAAATGGTTTTGAGAATCCTTTATGAAAGACAATGAATGCTGTCTTGCTGTCTGAACTTACATTTGCTTACGAAGCGAAAGGGGTAACACCAATACCTGCTCCAACCAATAATACTGTCTCAAATTTGGTGAAGTCTTCACTGGCACTGCCGAATGGACCGTCCACCATGACACGTGGCAGTGTTATATTGATGGGTGGATTAGTGTTGGTTCCAAGAACTTTACCACCAGCGATCTCCTTGTCTCCCTTGCCACCTTTGCTCTTCAAGAAGTCGCATCCACAGGCTTTGGCGAGAGCAGTTGTGAAATCCCCCTTTACCGAAATGTGGACGGATAGGTAATCTTCTTCGGGAGCGCTAAAGATTATTGTAGTTAACATCATTGGGGGAAGCAGCAAGGTGGAGACTACCTAGTGAGAGTGAAAGGATGCCATTGGAAATAGGAAACCTCAGGACAACAGATAAAGATGTATTGACCAGCCCTGGCCTTGGTTTTTTCCTTCTTGATCTGGAGTTCCATAACATTCGAAGGGTGCTGTACGACTTTGGAGATGTAAGTATAGTGGCGAGATCGGATTTCGCGCAGGATACGCTCATAAATCCAGATAACACCACCGACAAGCCAATACCTCTGCCGGTGATCCTGTCAATGCCTAATCTTACGAAGGATTCAGATGATCAAGATCTCACCCAGAATACTCCAATAGTGTTGAATGAACAGAATGGAGGACGGTCAGGCTGGATCATGCAGAACATACCGTGGAGCTGCCAATTAATGAAGAAGACGATGAACAAGTGGTGAGAATACCAAAATCGCTCAAAATGGGCACGACGGTGCTTCTCGATGGCGAAAAAAACCATTGTTCCCAATGCTGCGGTCATGATCCAACCAGTAACTCCAGGTCCCGTGGTGAAGTTGGCAGCAAGGAAAGCCAAAAATCGTTGTCCAGGGGTCTTGGCATCAGGGTCAGCAATCGCCAGCTTTGCAAAATTCACCATATGCGCAGCGATGTGTACGACAGAACCGATAACGATCGACCATGCCGTCGCTATATGGAAGGTGATGTTCTTGTCAAACGGAATGATGTTGTTGAGAGGAGTGCGACGGAGGAACGAAATGAAATTACGGCAAACAGGAAGAAGGATGTAAATGACATCCACGTGCAAGACCAAAGCTGCAGCACGGGCGATCGCTACGGGAGAGCGTGTCAACGATAACTCAAATTCAGATGGGTGAGGGCCTACAGAACGTTATACCAAAAGTTGCTCGGGCATTCACCAAGTTATCCTTTAACTGGTAGTGGAACATGCCAAATACTGCAACCAGTAGATGCAGGAAAATCCAAATGCCAAAGAAAAACTGTCGTCCTCCCTCATTAATCATCCATACACCAAGTTTCTGCTTGAGCGTCTTTGGCTGGTTTGGAGCCTGCCCAGTGTTCGACCTTGTGGTGTTGGATCGCTGAAGACCCTGTAACCTGGTCCTTTCCGACTTATTGCGTTGCAGGTAGTTGGGCTGTGGACCGGCATTGTATGTCATAGCCATGTCAGAATATTGCTGGAGGTGGTCGATGGCATGCCTGCCATCGGAGAAATCTAGGCTTGAAGAACGCTTGGACAACGTGAAGATCATGATGCCAGAAGAACGCCCTGCGTGACAAAAGCAAAGAAAGAAAAAGAGAGATACCAGTCAGCGCTTGGCCAAGGTGGTAGAAGAAAGAAAGGATATAGGCAGGAAGAATAAGAATTGTTGCGCTGCTGTTGATATTCAAGTGATAGGCATAGTGTGATGGAAACATGGCAGATAGGCGTTGCCATAGTATCTGTTGACATTGTATCGATTCGTCGCATGTTGAAGCCATCAGTGTCACACAATTTGACAGTGGCCAAATTAGGACATTCAAAAAAATCTGAATTTTTGCTGAGTACGAATCGCCGGAAATCAGTGTCACAACATTGCTGGCCGGAGAACGGGTAGTCGGCATGGCTGAGGTCGATTACTAAGGAGTAATCAATTCCGGAACTTCGGACTAAGGTTAAGGATGCAGAGAGCTTGCCACATGCTCTATTATGCTTCGCAAGATAACAAAATATTCCATCCTAGGTCACTTGAGCAGCTAGGAGAGTTGTTTATATGACATGATCACTACTCTATAGTACAGCAGTTCCAGCAAGACATTCAGTAGTTGTACAAGAGATGACTATTTTAAAATGTCTAGATTTGCTTTCTTTAATGTAAAAGGTATTATAACACTTTCATTTCATTTTGTTTGATCTCCATTATCTTGACTTTGACTCAATGTTAGGTACAGTTCATGCTCAGAAGAGGAAAAAAGTCTATGGAAAAATCACAGAAGAGTGTCACATTCTGATCTAGTCACATCTGTTCCAACCCATAGATAATGCCTATTCTCTTATCCACACTCCCAAATCTTATCTGTAAGGGAACCTGTTCAAAACCCTAACATCCCAACATTACTGAAGTCTATGGAGTTTTCTTCCTCTTTAAAACACCAAATACTACAACTTAAGCTCAAGTGTAAAAGCAAAAGATAAATCTTATATTGGGTTAACATAAGAGAACTCAATAGAGTTCCTAGTATAATGTGTCTATCTTATATACACTAGACTAATGGTTCATGCTACACAAGTTCTAGCCTATTCTAAAGACTATGTATATTATATACTGTTAACATATAGTATGATATCATTCTTTTAGAATCTTTTATATCTTTCTATATGTTACATGATTGTGTGACTTAATATGTAA
>JAJOHK020000940.1:0-17556 GCA_022457215.2 Leucocoprinus gongylophorus
AATAAATTAAGGTCTGTTATAATTACTAGTTAGATACTGTTAAAGTAACTGAATGAAATCTATAAGGTTTGAATAGAGTTTGTATCTTTAGAAAAACCTAAGTACATATTATAAGATTTTGTATTACGATCAATGCCTCATGGATTCAGCATGAACTAGGGTCAAGAGCAATAACAGTATGATTGGCTGTGCTGAAGTTATCTCAGTCAGCATCTCATGTAGTAGGCATTAATTCATTGCTTTTCTCTCATGTTCTATAACTCATTTCCATTGTATACTATGGACAATATCCTCAAGGATTTATAGTATATATAGCATAGACATACTACTGTATCTTTACACTTTACCAATTGCAAGCATCCTTTACTTCTTATTCAAGTCTTTGCCTAAGTTGCAACCTGAGCTCAGTCTAAGGTTGTAATATTTTGAATTAAGTATAACCCATCTTTAGAAAAACATAAGAGAACAGGATGAGGTTTTCTAAAGATAGTTACTATTCTTCCATTACAATCTAGTGAAACAGATGCTAAGCTAACCATCGGAATAATAGTATGTAGATAGTTAGAAGTATAAGCATAATTGTCTAAAATATTACCCAAAAAAATGTAATGTACTTGATGTTGATAGAAAGTAACTAGCAATGATCTCAGAGGTCATTTGAAGAGGTAGTGTATAAGTGTAGAGTTTTGCAGCAAAGATTAGGAGAGTTCATAGATCTGATGATATTCTCTAGCAATAGGACAAGATAGAAAAGTCCATAGAAAAGCCTACAGTGTTTGGTATTAATAAAGAATTAGGTCTTCTTATAAATACCTAGTAATTTTAGCTTACTTTTTATCCTTTTATTGAGTGATTTCAGTTTTCTCAAGATAAAACTCAAGCCATATAAATATCAGCCTTAGTTCTAGCAACATCTTCAAGTTTATTGGAGTTTTTAGATAAGACTCTGCTATATAATATGCTTAAGAAAAAACAATTTTGCTCTACTTCTTCTTTTCTTATGCAAAACATGCTAAGTAGCCAGTTATAACTGTTCTAGTCTTATTTACCTACTAGAAGTTTACTTCTCCCATAAATTATTAACTCCAACTATCCTAGACAGTGGATTATTAGAGAAATTCTTAATAAGTATTTTTATGTATATTACATACTATTAGATCTGAATAGAAGGATTATATTGGAGGAATGAATAAGAGTAAATGGATATTAGAGTAGGTCTATCTTTTCTAGAAGATCTAGATACTAATAACTCTGTTTCTAGACTTACATTTAATAAATACAATATAATATATACTTTTTCACACAAGAGTTATTACATTTAGAAAAGTATTTCTTACTGAAGATAGTATAATGTGGAGCAGAAAATGATATTTCCTTGTGTATAATGTATAAACCATTTAATCTCATTAAAAAAGTGTAAGAATACAAGCTTGTATCTGCAACTATATATACCTAATAACTATTGTCAGAGCAACTAGACAAAGTCTGCTAATTTTAGTAAAGTTTGTAATCTCTAGGAAGTCTTAAGTATATTGATATAACTAATAAGTACAAGTGGCACTCACCTCCAGTATCATGGCACACTTGAACCTTTATATTTTATTTTAATTTTTCTTTTTTTTTATCTATTTTCTTTGATTTAATTTCTTTTTTTCTTTTATTTCTTAGATAATAAAGAGGCATATAATCATAATCATATGATATGTCACATAGTATGATGTTATAGGTCTAGAATATTATGGTGCACCTAGACACTAACTTTTTTCTTTTTCTTTTATTTATTTTTCTTAATTTAATATTTCTTTTCTTTTGATTTTTCCTTTTCTTATTATTTTGATGATGAAGAGGTATATGACTGTGGTCACATGACATGTCACATGATATAAGGTCATAGACCTAGACTTTGGAAGAAAAAACTAGAAGAATGATGTTAGAGCATATATATATAGCATGGTACTCTTATAGTGCTGTAGCAACCACTTGCCAGAACGACACTTGTAGTATGCTTACTTCAGCAAAGCTCACAGAAGGCTATCTAGTAGTGGGGATTACAAGAGAACTCGACAAGAAGCCCTCGCTGCATTGCTCTTCTATTTATACAAATATAAGGTAGTCCATGCTACGATAATGTGTCTATCTCATGTCCTATTACTCATCCACCATGCTTTTACCTCAAGGCCACCATGCCATATCCATGTGCCCTGATGTCATACTCTTTAATCTCCGTCACCATGTATGCACCATGTGTACACTATAAGGAACCATTGTTCCTTAACATCATCTCTAACCCTAACTCCTTCTAGACTCTTCCTGATCCTTCTAGACCATTCTAGCCTCTGTCACATGACTTCCAGGTCATGTGCTCTCCATCCATTGTAGACTAATAATAATACTATCTATCTATGTCCAGCTAACCCTAACCCTAGCCAAAGTCTGTCTATACTCTTATCTTATAACATATAGAAGACATAAGGGAGAGATATGATAGAAGTATTGTCAGGTGTAGTTCACACCAGGGTGGAAGTCTGCGGAATGGACTCAGAGATGAGCAGACTTGTGGAATGACCTTAGCTTCAGCTTATGTGCTGCACCATCTGTCTGCTACATGGTCGCAACTTCAGATAAAGAGAAGAAGTCTGAGATGGGAGTGAGTGCTGATTGGTATATCACTGTTGAACACCGAGGATTGAGTTCAATAAGAGTTATCTTTGTTGATTATCAGACTAGCAAATTACAGTATAACTACTAGTCTTATATACAAACTAATAGTATAGAAGATGTTTGAGGTTTCAGTGGTAAAACCCCTATCACCCCAAGTGGAGGTTTGAGTGTTGAGACACTGATAGGAGTAACTCTGTCATGGAAGACCAAGTTGAATAGGAGTATCTCTGCCATGGAAGGCAGAATACCTAGATAGTTGCAGTACCGCCATAAGATGTGTTGCAAGAAAGATGGCCACCATGGAAGGCAGGCTTGTATAATTTGGAATTAATATCACCACAAGGATATCATTTCCAGGCAAGTGGACTTGCATATAACAAGTATAAACAATGTATGAACATTAGGGTAGGGTTATTTATTACTAGCATGGATCATGAGACTTTTGTATAAATAGTATAGGAATACAGCAGAAACTCTTTGTCAAGTTCTCTTGTAATCTCCACAATGATATCCTACTAAGAGATTTACTTCTTGTACTACTATTAGTCTTTGTGATTAGTGGTTGCCACAACATAGAATACAGTAGAAAGAACTAGAACAATAATATTAAGAACATGATTGCAGTATGTTTACCTTGTAGTAATAGTACAGTAGACTTATAGACAACATATATAGTTTAGATTAGGACTTGTAATAATAGTATATATAGTATAAGAATACATCAGGAACTCCTTGTTAAGTTCTCTTGTAATCACCATAAGATTCTCACCTTATAGTATACTATTGACTGTCTTGGTTAGTGGTTGCCATAACAGTAGAACTCAACTACTCTTAAGAACACTGTATCTTATAGTCTCCTTTTCTCTTACTCTATATTCATCCTCAGTATGTAACCAATACAGTCAATTACTACAAACTTCATATAGTCAGACCCTAGGTTTTAGAGGTAGGTAGTAGCTACCAAAAGGTTGTCATGAATGATGTTGACCAGTTCCAAACCACCATCTAGATATACTTATTTTTAAGTGGTTGTTTAGTAGCATACTTATTTTTTTTTGAGTAGTAGCCTTATACTGAAGGTTCATTGTAATCTTTCCATATAAAAAACAATGTTGTCTAGTAAGGAAGCATCTAGCTTAGAGATTCTCTTCTTAGGGATATTAGTATAACAGTTTGATTAGAGCAGTAGTTAGTAGAATAGTAGACAGGTAGTCAGTAGATAGTGTGAGGTTGGGTAAAAAGAATACCAGCTAGCACTTACAGAAGAACTTTTTGAAAGAATAATACTTAGATTGTCAGATACCATAACAATAAATATTATTGATATTAGTCAAGTGAATGTAGAAGGATTGATCAGAGATGTAAGAGAAGAAGTGATGAGATTATTAAGAAAGAGCAGAGAAGAAGAAAGAAAGAAGATAGATGATGAATAGAGAAGAGAAGAAAAAATGAGGATAAGAGAAGAAATAAGAGTAGAGAAGGAGTAGAAACAACAAGAAATATAGGAAAGAAGAAGAGAAGTGAATAAGAAAAGAGCAATAATAGAGAGAAAGTGTTTTTTTGTGAAATTTTTAGGTATATCACCCATTATTGTAGAAATATGGAGAATAGATAAGAGGAGAGACCAATACAGAGGTTTTTAAATAAATTTGAAGTATTAAAGAGCAGATTGAAAAAATAAAAACCAGTGGATATATGAAAGACAGGGGCAGATAGTAGTCTCACTGGTGCTAATAGCTTAAGGAAGAAAAAGAAAGAAAAGCTGTTAAAAAAAGTGATAGTAAAAATAGGGCTGAAGCAGAAAGATAATGAAGAAAAAATTATTGTAAAGGCATTATTGGATAGTAGAGCAATAGGATTAGCAATGAGTTCAGAGTTTGCAAGGAAGAACAAGTTCAAGAAAAAGAATTTAGAAAGGCTGATTTATATGAGAAATATAGATGGTACCTTTAATAATAAAGAACTGATTAAACACACAGTGGAAGTAAAATTGTTTTATAAAGAGAGAACAGAGATAAATATAATAAGAAATCAAAAGTGGAGTGTAATATTGGAGATTCCATGGCTGGCATGCCACAATTCTGAAATCAATTGGAAGACTGAGGAGGTAAAGATAACAATATGTCTAGATAAGTATGGGAAGCAGTTAAAGGCAAAACAAATGAAGCCAGTATAGCAAAAACAGAAGGAGAAAGAATGAAAGAAAGTTTAGAAAACTAACAGTTGAGGAAGAAATAGAGATAGCAAGAATGGTAGAAGAAAAACAGAAAGAAGAGGAAGATTTGATAGAGATTAGGATAGTAGAAGAGATGGTTCTTAGAAGATTCTATAATTATTTAAAGGTATTTGAAAAGAAGGAGTCAAAGAGAATGCTAATGAGGAAGACATAGGATTATGCCATAAATTTTAGGGAAGGTTTTGTTCTGAAAAAGGGGAAGATATATCTGTTATCAAGAATAGAGAGAGAGAAAGTTCAGGAGTTTGTAAAGAATCAGTTGAAAAAGGGGTATATTTAACCATTTAAATCACTACAAATATTACCAGCATTTTTTGTGCTGAAAAAGGATAGGAAGAAGAAGGTACAGGATTACAGATATTTGAACAGTTAGACAATCAAAAACAACTATCCATTCCCATTGATTTCAGATCTAATAGATAATATAGGGGAAAAAAAGATATTCATAAAGATAAATCTTAGGTGAGAGTATAATAATATGAGGATAAAGGAAGGAAATAAGTAGAAAACAGCACTCTTAATACTAGAGGATGTCTTTGAACCAATAATAATGTTCTTTAGACTAACAAACTTACCAGTAACTTTTCAAGTGATAATAAATAACTTGCTAAAAGATATAATAAAGGCAAGAGATATAGCAGTATTTATTGATAATATGATGGTGGGAACAGTGTCAGGTACAGTTCACACCAGGGGTGAAAGTCTGCAAGATGGACTCAGAGATGTATGGACTTGTAGAATGACCTTGGCTTCAGCTTATATGCTATACTATCTGTCTGCTGTATGGTTGCAACTTCAGATGATAGGGAGAAGTCTGAGATGGGAGTAAGTGCTAATTTTGGTGTATTGCTATTAAACACCAGGGATTAAGTTCAATAAGAATTTATCGTTGTCAATTATCAGACTAACAAATTATAATATAACTACTAGTCTTATATATGAGCTCCTACTATAGGAGATGCTCAGAGTTTCAATGGGATAGCTCCTATTACCCTAAGCAGAGGTTTTAGTATTGAGACACTGACAAGAGTAACTCTGTCATGGAAGACTGAGTCAAATAGGAGTATCTCTACCATAGAAGACAGAATACCCAGATGGTTGCAGCACCACCATAAGGCATATTGCAAGAAAGATGGGCTTGTATAATTGGGAGATGATATCACTATAAGGATATAATTTCTGAACAGGTGAACTTGTATATAACATATAGAGACAGAGGAATAACATAACAATATTATGAAAGAAGTATAAAAAAGAATGATAGAGAATAATTTATTTGTAAAACTGGAAAAATGAGTATATTATGAACTTAAAACCTTAAAGTTGGTCAAAAGAAGAAACCTTGTATAAGGTTTACACAAGAGAGCTTGATAGAATCCTAAGTACAAACTAGTCTATCTTATATACCATAGACTATGGTCTGTGTATATACTACAACTATCTTACCTTAAAGTATATATGCTTTATACAAGGCTAACATATTATTGCTATTATGCTATATGACATTATTTGTTCCAAAATCTTTTACAACCTTCTCTGTGTCATGTGATCATGTAACAATTATGACAGTGACCTGTAATATCAATGCTAACCCTAACCCTAAGTTTCAAAATAAGAAATAAATGAAAAAGAAAAGAAAAAATAAGAGTAAAAATAAAATAAACCAAGTTTAATATTTACAGTTCTAACAAAGGAGTAGTGGATTGGCCAGTACCAAGGAGTATGAAAAATATACAGAAGTTCTTAGGATTAGCAAATTATTATAGATCATTTATTAAGAATTTTATAGGAGTAGCAAAACCTCTTTATAAAATGATAAGGAAAGATGTAAAGTATAATTGAGAAGAGAAACAGTAAAGAGTATTTGAGGAGTTGAAGAAAAGATTTATAATGGAGTCAGTCTTGGTAACATTAGACTTAGATAAGAAAATAAGAGTAAAAGTAAATATATCAAACTTTATTATAGAAGAAGTATTATTAATAAAGTATCAGGATGAAAAGTAGAGGCTAGTAGCCTATATTTTGAAATTTTTGAATGAAACTAAAATTATAAAATTCATGATAAAGAGATGTTAGCAATTATTAGGTATTTAAAGATATAGAGATATTTCTTAGAAGATACCAAAAGTTAGTTCAAAATTTGGACTGATTATAAAAACTTGAAGTATTTTATGAAAGCCTAGAAGTTAAATTAAAAACAGCCTAGATAGGCCTTGTATTTGTCAAGATCTGATTTCACCTTAAAGCATATAGCTGGCAAGAGTATAAGACAAGCAAATATTTTGAGCAAAAAGAACAGATTGGGCAAAAGAAGTAGAGAGATAATGAAAATCAAGTAATGTTGAAGAAGAAATAGTTGGAGATTAGACCAATAGAAAAAAACCAGTTATTGATTAAGGGAAGAAAAAAAATCAGAGATAAAAGATAATAAGATAGTAAAAGTAGTGGAAAAAATAAAGAAGGCTGGAGTTAAAAATATTGAGGAATGATAAGCTGGTGTTAAAAGAAGGAAAGATGTATGTTCCAAAAAATGAGAGTTTGAGGTTAGAGATTATTTGGCTTCACTATAATATACTAATAGCAGAGTACAGAAAACAGTAGAAGACAGTAGAATTGATTACTAGAAATTACTGGTAGCCAAGAGTTACTAAGAAAGTGAAATGATATGTGAAGAAATGTAATCAGTGTTAAAGAATGAAGAATAGGATGGAGATACCAGCAGAAAAATAAAGACTGAATGTAGTACCAGAAAAACTATACTAACATATATTAGTAGATTTTATTACAAAGTTACTGGTATCTAGTGCTCACAACTCAATCTTGGTAGTATGTGATAAGTTTTCAAAAATATTATATTTTATAGCAATGATAGAAAAAAATAATAGCAGAAAGATTAGCAAGGTTGTTTAGAAACAATGTGTAGAAGTTATATAAGTTGCTAGAGAGTGTAATTTCAGATAAAAAGCTATAGTTTGTAGCAAAATTGATAAAGGAGTTAAACAAAATATTGGGAATAGAAACAAAGCTATTAATAGCTTTTCATCCACAGACAAATGAACAGATAGAGAAGACAAATCAGGAGTTGGAGCAGTATTTGAGAATGTACATCAATTATAGGCAAATTAATATTAATTGGTTAGAATAGTTGGTAACTACAGAGTTTGTCTTTAACAACAAAGTACATAAAGCTACAAAGTCATTACTGTTCAAAGTTAACTATGAAAAAGAACTAAGGATGAGTATTGAGATAAGAAAAAAAGGAAAGTATGCAAAAGCAAAAGAATTTGTAAAGAAAATGAAAGAGACATATAAGAAAGCAAAAGCAGCATTGAAAAAATCATAGAAAGAAATAAAAATATGTGAATAGAAATAGAAAAGAGACAGTAGAGTATAAGATAGGAGATAGGGTGTTATTAAGTATGAAGAATTTGATATCACAGATGAGAAATAGAGAAACAAAAAAGTTAATGGAAAAGTTTATGGCATCTTATAAAATAAAGAAAATAATAATTATATTAGAAAATACAATAGAGTTGGAGTTACTAGTGTTAATGAAAATCACCTAGTAGTTAATATGAGTAGGATAGCAATATATCAGAAGTAAGTAAAGAGAAAAAAGAAGATTCTATCTCCTCTAATATAGATAGATGGAGAAAAGAAATATACAGTAGGAAAAGACACTTGGAAAGGATTGGAGAATTTAGGAGATGCAATAGACTTAGTAAAAAAGTTTAAAAAAGAAATTAAAAAAGAGAAGAGAAAGGAGAGAGCATTCAATTCAGAGATAGAAGTGTTTAAGAGAAGAAAATTACTAGTGAAGTATACAGCAAAGATTTGTTTGGGTAGGATAATGGAAAGCTTAAAGATAAATATTTGAAGAAATTGAAAAGAAGTTGGATGAGATAAAAAGGGAAAAGAAAGCAAGTTTTTCTAGATGCAGAACCTTAAAAGGGGTACTATCATAGTATGCTTGAACCCTTATATTTTATTTTGATTTTCCTTTCTTTTTATCTATTTTCTTTGATTTGATTTCTCTTTTTCTTTTATTTCCTGAACAATAAAGAGACATGTGACCATAGTATTACATGATGTGATATTATAATTCTAGAATATAGTTATAACATATTTGTTTTATGGTAACAGTATAATAGACTCATAAATAATATATGTAGTTTAGAGTAAGACTTGTAATAATAGTATATATAGTATAAGAATACATCAGAAACTCTTTGTTGAGTTCTCTTATAATCTCCACAAGATTCTTACTTTATAAGATTACTTAGTATGCTATTGACTATCTTAGTAGTTGCCACAACATCCAGAAAGTTCTAAGAGAACAGAATGAGAACTTCTGAGAGTACCAACTATTATGAATTGTTACAACTCAAACTTAAGTATAAGAGCAAAAGATAAATCTTATATTAGATTAATATAAAAAAACTCAATAGAGTTTCCAGTATACTAGCTATCAAAGTTAAAAATAATAGACTCTATCTATTTTTCTTTTTTTTTCTTTTTATTGTCTTATTTTTAGACTTAGAGTTAAGAGTTAGTATGATATTACATATCAAGTTACATAAGTTACAGTCACATAATTATGTAACATATGAAAGAATGTAGAAAATTTTAAAATAATAATATTATATTACATATTAACAGTATATAATATACATAGCCTTTAGAATAAGCTAAAATTTGTATAGTATAGACCATTAGTCTAGTATATATAAGATAGATATATTGTACTAGGAACTCTATCAAGTTCTCTTGTGTGAACCTTATACAAGGTTCTTCTTTCTGACTAGTTACTAAGTCTTAAGTTATAATACTAGCTAGTAGTGTATAATATTATTTATCAGAGTTAAAGATAATAAACTTTGTTTTTTCTTTATCTCTTATTCATTTTTATTTTTCTTTCTATTTATTTTTGTATTTTGGACTTAGGGTTAGGTATTAGTGTGACATCATACATGACTGTCACAAATTAGTCACATGTCAGTCACACTGTACACCCTACCCTAAATGACCATATGTAAAGCATGAGGCCAACATATAATGTTTGTCAAGTTCACAAATGGTGGACTTAATTTCTTTCTATTCTATCTTTCATTTTCATTTCATTTTATTTTCTTATTTTTCAATTTTTAGAACATAGAGTTAGGAATAGATCACAAAACGCAAAGAACAAAGTAGAAAGGTCAAGAACAAATGATATCATACAACATGAATACCATATGTTGGCCTCATGTACTATACATGGTTGTTTAGAGTAGGCTGCACAGTAGTAAGCACAGACTATTGGTAGTAGTATATAAGAAAGATTAGTTTGCAGAGAGATCTCTATCAAGTTCTCTTGTGTTACTCAATACAAGAGTTGTTCCATTGTCTGACTCTAAAGACTTTAGCTCATAATAGTGTCCATGTTGTATAACATCATTTTGTTCCAGAATCTTCTACTTCCTTCTCTTAAGTCCCATGATCAATGTTGTGACCACACTATTAGATGTGACTGATGTGACCAATCACTTCTAACCCTAATCCCAGAGTTCTAAAAATAGAAAAATAAAAAATAAAATAAAAATGAGCAAGAAAATAAAAAGAAACAAAGTCTACTTTCTATGATCTTGATATTACTCCCCTTTCAAGATTTCTCCTCTGGAGAAATATCCTGTTCTCTAGTCTCTTTCTTTCATTTTCTCCTTTTCTTCTTTCTCTCTTTCTTCTATCCTCTTCAAATATTTGTTTTTATTAATCTATCTGTCTTCTTTCTACCTCTTCCAATTCCGTTCTAACTTCTCCAAATACTCTTCCTCAAACTTCTTATTATCCCATCCATATAGTAACTTTGCTATGTACTTTCCTGGTAATTCCATTCTTCTATATTCCTCTCTTTCTACTTTTCTTTCTCCTACTTGTTGTCTCACTTCTGTCTCCAATCTTTCTTCAAAGTCATCTACCAATTCTCTTGCATTCCCTAAATCCTTTTTTTTTCTATGTGTCACTTTCTGTCATAAACCCCTTCCATTGCACCAAGTACTTTTCTACTCCTCTTATTTTTCTTTTATTTAATATTTTCTCCACCTCCCACTCTTCAACTCCTTTTACTTCAATTAGTTTTCCCTCCTCCTTTTTCTGACCCTTTACCTGTTCTCTATATCGAACTACTCAGCTTACATTGACCACCAGATGAATTCTCATTGAACTTGGTAATCACAGTTTAACCACATTCGTTAATACTACCTCCTCAATCTTGTATGGTCCTACATATCTCTCTACCAACTTCCTTACTGATCTTTCCTTGAATACTAAGTCTTTTGTACTTAGCATCACTTTGTCTTTCTTTCTCCAGTTCTCTGCCTCTTTTCTTTTCTTATCCATATATCTTTTCATTTCTTCTTGCATCTTCTTCAAAGCTGCTCCTGCTTCCTCCTGTACTCTCTTCATTCTTTCTACAAACTCTGTTGCCTTTTCCACCTTCCCTTTCTTCCATATATCCCCTCCTATTCTTACTTCTCTTCTGTAGTTTGCCATGAATGGAGATACTTTTGTTATTGAATGTATCTTATTATTCACTGCAAACTCTGCTGATGCTAACTACTCTGGCCAATCCTTTTGTCTGTAGTCTACAAAGAATCGGAGATATTGTTCTAACTCCTGATTCATGTGTTCTGTTTGTCCATCAGTTTGAGGATGGAAAGCAGTTGACAATTTTATCTGGATATCCAATATCCTGTTCAACTCCTTGGTTAATTCTGTAGCAAACTGCAGTCCCCTGTCTGACATTACACTCTCTGATAAGCCATGCAACCTCCACACATTGTCTCTAAAAAGTCTCGCTAACCCTTCTGCTATCATTGCTACAAAGTGCATCATTTTTGATAGTCTATTACAGACCACTAATATAGCATCCTTTCCTGCTACTATTGGTAACTTAGTGATAAAGTCTACCGAGATATGTGTCTATGGTTTTTCCAGGACTTTTCCTAACTTCAACTTTCCTGCCACTTCCTCTGTCCTGTTCTTTATCCTCTGGTATAAGTCACATCCTTCCACATACCGCCTTACTTCTCTTGTCACTCCTGGCTACCAGTAATTTCTAGTGACCAACTCTACTGTCTTCCACTTTTCTCTATATCCTGCTGCTGGTACATCATAATGTAATCAAATGATTTCCACTCTTAATTCCTTGTCCTTTAGTACATATATCTTTCCCTCTTTCAACACCAACTCTCCCTCTATCCTCCATTCCTCTCTCTGTATTGCTTTCACCTTTGCTTTCTTCATCTCTTCCACTATTCTAACTACCTCTTCATCTTTACTCCTAGCTTTTTTTATCTTTTCTATTATTTCTACTTCTGGTCCTTCTATAATTACTTCTTCTAATTTATGAAGCCAATTGTCTTTTATAATTATCTGATTCTCATTGTCTTTATCAATACCTACTTTCCAGTCCAGTCTCCTACTTAGTCCATCTGTCTTTCCCATCCTTGCTCCTAGAACATGCTTCAGGGTAAAATCAAATCTTGATAGATATAAAGCCTATCGGGCTTGCCTTTGATTCAGTTTTTATGCTTTTATAAAATATTCCAAATTTTTATGATCCATCCAGATCTCATACTTAAACTGTGCCCCTTCTAGCAAATGTCTCCAACTTTCCAGCCCTCTAATAATTACCAACATTTCTTTATCATGTATCTCATAATTTCTCTCTATTTTGTTTAGAGACTTTGAGAGAAAAGTGACTAGTCTTTACTTCCCATCTTCTCCCTCCATTGACAACACATACCCCATAGTATAATCTGAAGCGTCCACTTCCATCCTCATTTTTTTATCTAAATCTGGTGCTGCTAACACTGGTTCCTGTGTGAATTTTTTCTTCAATTCTTCAAATGCCTTCTCCTGTTTCTCTGTCTATTCCTATTTCCTATCTTTCTTTACCGTATCATGTAATAGTCTAGTAATAGATGCAAAACCTTGTATAAATTGACGATAATAGTTCGCCAGCCCCAAGAACTTCTGGACATCTTTGACACACTTTGGTGTCAGCCACTCCAATACTCTCTTCACCTTCTCTTTCTCCATCTTAATTCCTTCTGTCCCTATCACCACTCCTAAAAATTCTACTTCCCATACCTTCCACTTATATTTTTCCAGTTTCATATATAAATCATTCTCCTACAACCTT
Organism: Leucocoprinus gongylophorus; assembly: GCA_022457215.2. Lineage (NCBI taxonomy): Eukaryota > Fungi > Basidiomycota > Agaricomycetes > Agaricales > Agaricaceae > Leucocoprinus > Leucocoprinus gongylophorus. The sequence goes on from JAJOHK020000940.1 coordinate 13,083, forward strand.
CTTATCACCTCTGCTACCATTTCATCATGTCCATCCTCTGTTTCCATTCCTACTATTACATCATCTATAAAGACAGCCACCTTTCCTGTATTAATCAGATCTTGGAGCAGCTCATTTATCATTGCTTGAAACGTTGTTGGCAAGTTGGTCAATCTAAAAAACATTACCGTAGGTTCAAAGAATCCCTCTAGTATCGTAAAAGCTGCCTTCCACTCATCTCCCTCCTTAATTCTCATGTTGTTATACCCCCACCTTAAATCTATTTTCATGAATACTTTCTTCATCCCTATGTTTTCCAACATATCTGATATTAGGAGTAAAGGGTAATTGTTCTTAATAGTCCACTCATTCAAATATCAGTAGTCTTACACCATCCACTTCTTCTCATCCTTTTTTCCTACAAAGAATACTGGCGCTATCTGTGGTGATTTTGACGATTGGATATATCCTTTCTGCAACTGCTCTTTGATAAACTCTCTCACCTCCTCCCTTTCCTCTCTCAACAATGGATAAACCTTTCCCTTTCTTGGTACAAATCCTTCTTTCACTTCTATCACATGGTCCCATACTTTTCTAGTTGGCATTCTCTCTGACTATTTCTTACCGAATACCTTAATCCATTGGTGAAACTTCTTGGGTACTCTCTTCTTTGCTTCCTCTTCCAATCTTGCTGCTTCCTCTTCTTCATCCCAGATCTCCCATTCTTCTGTCACTTTCTTAACTTCCATTGTTTTCCCTTTCTTCTGTTTCTTTTTCTTATCCTTCTCCTTCCACTTTTTTCCTGCTTCCTCCTTCACTTCCTCTTCCTTCTATTTCTCCCAACCTAATTTCTCTTGAACTGGCCTCCACTACTTACCACATTCCTCTGGACATCTCGTCATCTTCACTTCTCTTGTCCTCCAATCTATTTCTAGATTGTGGCATGCTAGCTACAGCATTTCCAAAATCACTGTCTACTTCTGTCCTCCTATCACATCAATCTCTGTCCTCTCCCTGTGTCCCTGATAATATATATTTACCTCTACTGTATTTTCTATTAGTCCCTCTTTGTTGAGCGACCCATCTATATTTCTCACATTTATTGGCCTTTCCAACTTCTTTAACTTAAAACCTTGCTTTTTTGCAAACTCTAAGCTTATAACCAGCCCAGTTGCTCCACTGTCTAGCAACACTTCTACTGTTATCTCTTCTTGCATATCTATCCTCTCCAATCTGATCTTTACCATAACTTCTCTTAATATCTTTCCCTCCACCTTTCTTACTTCCATCTTTTTCTCAGTTTCCTCTGATTTCAATGTACCAGCATTTATTTCTGTGTCTAATACATTAAATTTGTTATAAGAACTTAGTCAAGGGCTTCTAAGTTCTCCACCTCTTTTAAATGTCCAATTTGTTTGATATTGCTCTTGAACCTTCTTCCTCCATATTCTAGTCTCCTCCTCTGCCCTGCTCTTCCTCTTCCTCTATTTCTGCAATAATGGGCCATATGCCTGAAACCTTCACATGTGTAACAATTCTTCCCACAATCTACTTCTATAGCATAGGAGTCCCTTCTTGGAGGAGCCCCCATCTCCTATCCTGATCCCCTTACTTCCACTGTATTCATTTTCTCTACCCCTTCCATTAGAGCAAGCCCTGTTGTTACCTGCTGAAAAGGCGTTTGTCTCCTCTACCACACTAAGGATCATAGCAATATTTGTTTTTGCTCCTGTTTTAGAGCTCCTCCTCCTTCTGCCTTCCTTCCCCTTAATCTTTCTTCTTCTCTCCTACTCTCCCTCCAATTTCTATCAAGGGCCATTGCCCTCCTGAACCACTGCTCAATGGAGCCTAGTTGATTTTCTGCCTCCATCAGCTTTCTTCTTATTGCTCTATTCATCTCTCTCTTGAACTCCTCTATCAAAGATCTCTCTTCATATCTGCTGCCCCTTACCACCCTCTTAAACTCTTACACAAATTCTTCCATTGTCCTCCCTCCTTGCTCCAACTTCCTCAATTCTGCCACTTTCACTGACTCTTCTTCTCCTCCACCAAATTCCTTTTTCAAACTTGTCAAAAATTCCTCTGCTGACTTGTATTCCAATTCTCCTGATTCTAACTTCTCCATTACGTTCTCTTTCCATACATCTACTGCCACTCCCTGTACATATGACAGGATTCACTGGATCTGCCCTTCCACTGATTCCTCCCTCATCCTCATCCTCATATATAATTTGTAGGCTGTGATAAATCCTGCTATCTTTGATGATGTTCCATCAAAGATTGGAGGTTTTACTACCTCTACTTCTCCTTTTCTCCCTGCTTCTCTAGCTACTCCTTCTCCTCCTCCAACTGCTCCTGCTAGCAGAGCCTGGATTTACATCTGCATCACCACCAACTGCTCCTGCTGTTGTCTGATAATCTCGTGTAAATTGATTTGACTCATGTTGATGTTGTAAGGAGGTAGTGAGTCGATGGAGGATAGTGTTTGTGATTGTGGTGGTGGAGTGGGCAGTGATGAAATATATAAGGAAAGTGTGGAACCTGTGCTGATCTCACTCTCCAATTTGTATTTGGATGAAGACAGTATCCTTGATAGGTGATAACAGGCCTTCTTCTTGTCCTGTCTACACTGTTTACTGACTACTTAGTTTACCAACTACTGTCTTAAGGAAATGTAAACAATTTTGTCTTAAGAAGAACATTCTACTCTAGATAGTTGTTTTAAGAACAAACTGTCGTTCCTCTATGTAGACAGACTACAAGAGAGTCTGTAATACAAGACTGATACAAGAAAATGTAAAGAGCACGTCCACACAAGGTGTTACATTTGAAATACACTAGTGGGCTTTAGTGCAAGCAAATGATCAGGATTCCCCCTTCTGATTGATATACCTCTTATGCCTAAGGCCCAGTACTTTTTCTTGACTAAAGAACTGTGTTGTCCCTTAGTTGAGGATGAATAGAGAGTAAAGTAGGAAGGCTAGTGTTAAGTGGTCCAGATAATGGGAATCGAGTTCTAATGTTGTAACCTTAGAATCTTAGAGTGGATTCAGAAGTCAAACTCTTATATTAGAGAAGACACAAGAGAACTCAATAAAGAGCTCTTTATAAAATAGCCTATCTTATATACTTCTATAGATGGTCTGTGCTAGCTACTGTGCACCCTACCCTAAATGACCATATGTAAAGCATGAGGCCAACATATGGTGTCCATGTTGTATAACATTATTTTATTCTAGAACCTTCTACTTCCTTTTCTTAAGTCCCATGATCAATGTTGTGACCACACTATCAGATGTGACTGATGTGACCAATCACTTCTAACCCTAACCCTAGAGTCCTAATAATAGAAAAAATCTAAAATAAATCTAAAATAAAATAAAAATGAGCAAGAAAATAAAAAGAAACAAAGTCTACTTTCTGTGATCTTGACATATGAGGTCTAGTAGGGTAGAGAAATACTGCTGATAGAGCAAAAACACTATGGGATTTGGCAGGATTAGGGTAAAGTTTGGGTATCAAAACTTTGTGCAAAGACAGGTCCCTTATAACCATGAGGATATAGAAAAATATTCTTGAGTAAACAATAAGGAAAACATAAGTAGCATATGAGGGAAACATGAAAAGGTCTCTACTACTACATGAGATGCTGACTGATACAACATGTGGAATATGCAAGATGTAGCAATTGTGAGTCATAAGATGAAACAAACCCTAACACATGTCTGTTGTGGCAACCACTTATCACAAAGACAAATGATCACACAAGCAGTAAATCTCTTAGTGGGATATCAAGTGGAGAATTCACAAGAGAACTTGACAAGGAGTCTCTGCTAAATTAGCATCCTATATATACTAAGTACATCTGGTCCGTGCTACAACCTCATGTCCACCTCATTCCCTACTCAAGGCCACCATATTGCATACATGTGCCCTGACGTCATCTTCTAGATCTTTCCACTATGTTCTAGGCTTATGACGTCACATCATGTGACATGTCATGTGACTGCGATGTCATGTGCCTCTTCATCATCACTAAAAAGAAAAGAAAAGAAAAGACAAACAAAATTCCTATAAAGTCAGAAAATAAAAGAAAAAGAAAATAAAAATTGTCTATGTCCAAAGCGTCTCATAACAATGTCCAAGGTATGTTCAACTTTCTAGAAAGACTACATAATCCAATTTGGGTGACTTTCACATTAAAAATCTGAAGGTGAGTCAATATAATAAACTATTCTGATGAGCCTGAAATAACCTTTATTACTTAGTCTTTAGTACAAACTTGAGAGTCATGAATAGATAAGAACACTGCTTAGAAAAGCAATATGTTATCAGCAAACACTGAGGTAGGACCTAGAGTATTCATCGATGTTTTCAGTTGATATCTGACCAACTCAGCCATTTTGTCTGGTGAAGTGAAGTCAAGCATAACAAAAGCCTGAATAGCAAGAAAATTGTGTCTAGATAATTTCTCATTGTTTTTAGTATCAGAGAT
>JAJOHK020000941.1:0-17554 GCA_022457215.2 Leucocoprinus gongylophorus
ACAATTCATCATACGCTCATCAACTAGACAATATGACTATTCAATCTTCTATGTCTCCACACACGGCAATTGTAGTTTCTGATGCTAGCATCAAGAACAACATTGCCACTTCGGTCTTGCATATCCACATACGTGACCAACCTTTGGTCAAAATAATTCATCATGTAGCCTTTGTCACCAGCACAGAAGCAGAACTCTTCACTATTAGATGTGGTATTAACCAGGCTTGCAACAAAGCAAACATCTCTTAAGTCATTGTCATCACCAACTCCATTCATGCGGCTAAGAAGATATTTGATACTAAGTCCCATCTATATCAAATTCACACATCTGTCATCCTTAACAAACTTAGGCAATTTTTCACTAAATACCAAGAAAATCACATTGAATTTTGGGAATGTCCTAGTTAACTCAGGTGGAAACTCCACAAATCTGTTAACAAAGACTCGAAATTGTTCAAGCCCATACCCATACTCCTGAGTAAAATCTCATAGGACTATTGCAAGAAAGTCAATAGTGATAATAACATTAAACTGTGGAAAATGACTTTTCAAGCATCAGGTAGGAAAGGAAGACATTTCCTTGACCTTGTCGATGACAACCTTGAAACCATTGAACTGTCTTACACCAAAGGGAGTCCATGGCTCCAATCCTTTGATCATTCCAACTCACTATGTGCTTAAGCTACAAGAGCCATCACAAACCATGCCCCAATAGGTGAATATCATTTACGATTCTTCCCCAATGAAGACTTCAAATGTCCCTACGGGTCTTATTCTATCGAAACAAGAAGACACATTTTACACAAATGTATGAGACACAATGGGTATTAGAACCCTAGAAGAGATGCTCTTAGTCATTTTGTCATGTTTTTGAGTGCCAACCCTAGAGCTTTTGCCTTTATTGACAATGTTTCCTCAGTCAGCCCGAGTTGATCTTGGTACAACTCTTAATTCTTTCAAATTTCCTTTTATTTCTCCTTTTCCCTTTTCTGTCAGCCTCTTCAATTAGTTCTCCATCTCTTCTCTCTCTCTTCAGCTTCCTTTTCTTCATGTAGTTTGCTTCTCTTGTAAGTAGTTATGAAGTAGCTACCACAGTCTACCACTGGATCTGTGTAATAAATTGTTGATATAAAAAAAAAAAAAGGCAAACACATGGTCTTTAGGGTAGGCTAGAGAAGTAGTAGCATGGACTGTTGTAGTTTAGTATATAAGGTAGATATTTCTATATGGAGTTCTCTATCGAGTTCTCTTGTATTAACCTAATACAAGATTCTATTTATTGACCTACTCTAAGGTCTTTGAGTTGTAACAGATTGGAGATGATAATGTATATAAGAGAAGAGTGAAACTGGTACTAGTTTTCCTCTCAGACTTGTACTTGGAACTTGCTGTGGCAACCACTAGTCACAAAGACTAATAGAGACACAAACAATAAATCTTAAAGGTAGATATCATTATGGAGATCATAAGGAAACTTAACAAGAAGTCTCTGCTAAATTACTACCCTATTTATATAAATTACAGATAGTCCATGCTATCAATAATTAACCTTACTCTCAAGTTCATGTATTATCCATACTTTGCCCTCATGTCTTTCATAAGGATACTATGCCATATACATGTATTCTAACATTATCCTTGTCATCTCTTCTAGCCTGCTCTAGCCAAATCTATGCCTATGACCTCACATCATGTGATATGTCATGTAACCTCAGTCATGTGCCTCTTCATTGTCAAAATAAAAATAAAAAGAAAAAGAAAATCAAAAGAAAAAAAAATAAATCAAGGAAAATAGATAAAGAAAAAGAAAAATGTTAGTGTTCAAGTGCACTATAACAGAACTGGAATCTATTTCAGCAAGTACTAGTAGGCTCTTTTCTTATCCTACTTTACACTGTCTATTAACTATCTAAACTACTTGCTACTGCTCTAATCAAATTGTAAACAATTTTGTTCTAAAGAGGACATTCTTGTCAGAATTGTGAATGATGAACTTTATTTTATTTTTTATTTTCATTATTAGAGTTAGGGTTTAACATAACATCATAGTCACACAAGTCATATGATGTATTATATCAATCACATAACACAATAGAAGAGAGTAAAAGGTTCTGGAATAATAATATTATATAACATGTTTTACACATATTAATCTTAAAGTAGATACATAGTCTTTAGGGTAGATTAACCACAATAGTAATATAAACCACTTGTCTCAGTATATAAGATAGATACATTGTACCAAAGAACTCTATTGAGTTCTCTTATATTAACCCTAATACAAGATTATATTCATTAATCCACTCTAAGATCTTTGAGTTATAATAGTTCTACTCTAAACTGAGTCTGAAAGATATCTGTTATTCTTTTGTATATTATTACAAAATGAACTACTTACTTATTTATGATATCTAAATCTTGGATGCACTCTTAAAGGTTTATGAGTGATTCAGAAGTTTAATAATAATAACAATAATAATTAAGATTAATACAAATATCAATGATGAAAAAATGAATATTAATAAAACTGATGATCAATAATGTTGTTAAGTCTGAGATCTAATTCTTAGATACAAAAGTATTTATACAAAATAGTAATGGTCTGTACACAAGCTGTTTCCATCACATGATCAAATATGATGTGGTTGTAATCTGCTATAACAAATATTAGGCTAATTTTAAAAGATAACTAATTATATTACTATATTGATATGCTTGTATCTTTATAAATACTAATCTCTATATAATATAAAATATATCATTAGAAACTATTTGATAAGCACTTTTCAATGCAACTTTGATTGTGGGAATCCATTTAGTTGTTCCTGAGACAATAGCCAATAAAACTTGCAGTTACTGATAGTCTAATATTTCAGTAATCTATTGTTACTTTTGTACATCCCATATATTAGTGAATAACCCTCATTTGGAGCTTTCCAGTGGAACCTAGCTTGTGAAAATTGGTCTACTAGTTGTAAAGATACAAGCTGAATAAAGTTTGTGACATATATATATGTCTAACTACACTAGTGAGATTTGGTATAATTAAATAGCTAAGCTTCTACTGTCTAGTGTTACGATTGATGCCTCATGTATACAGCAAGAACTAGGGCTAAGAACAATGATAATATGATTGGCTGTGCTGCAGTTGTCTTAATTAGTATTTCATATAGTAGATATTATTTCATTGCTCTTTCTTTGTGGTTATATAACTTATGAACTCATATATGGTAGACGATTGTTTCATATACAATTGGTATATATAGTGTAGATACATTTCTGTATTCTTATGCTTTACCAATTGATTCAACCCTTATTACCTTCTCAAGTCTTTACCTAAGTTGCAACCTAAGCCAAGCTTAAGGTTGTAATATCTAGCTAGTATATCTCTCTAGTCTAAAGTCTGGCTATTTGTTTTGACTAAAAAGCTATGTTTCCCTTTAGTTAATTAGTTGAGGCTAGTAAAAGAGTAAGAGAGAAAGAGCTCTGAGTTGGATGGTTTTAAGATAGAATATTGAGTTCTAATGTTATGATCTCAAGATTTTAAAGTGAGTCAAGAAAAGAAACCTTGTATTAGAGTTAACATAAGAGAACTTGATGAAGTTTCTAGTACAAACTTGTCTACCTTATATATGCTATACTACTGGTCCATACTACACTACCATTAGCCTATCCTAAAGAGCCATGTATTATTCTTAAGATCAACATATATAAAACATATTGTATAATACTATTTCCTTCTAGGATTTTTTTCCATGTTTTATTATAATATGTGATTGTGTGACAGTTTGTGATAGTTATGTATGATATCACACTAACTCTAACTCTAAGTCCCAAAATAGAAAATAAATAAAATAAAAATAAAACAGAGTTTATTGTTCATAATTCTGATATATACCTATGTAGAATGTATGCTCTCATCTTAATAGAATAATCACCACACAGGTATGCAAAATGTTTACTAGGAAAAAACCTAAGTCTATATTCCCTAATGGAGGTATGATTTGTAATTATTTTGGTAACACATATACACAGTAAGTTGGAGTGGCCATCATGTTTCAGCCAAGTATCACCTTTAGAATAAGTAGAACAAATAGGTTGATAATCATTGTTATTTAAATCAAGGAAATTTCTTTTCTTGTATTCTGAAGCTTGGAAGTATATTTGTTTGTGAATAATAGAGTTATATTCTTTCTTACTGCTGAACTCCTATGATGATTTATCTTGAAATTTTTTAACTTTTTGTTAACCAAGAGATGAGGAAGCCACTTTTCACTACTAGAACAGTTCCAGAGTGAAATCAATTTATTAGAGCTCTTGTTAAAGAAGCCTTTAAGATCATTAAATATAGTGATAGAGTGTAATTGATATAAATGTCAAAAATATATTTAGGAGCTGGGATGGTATCTGTGATAATAATAATATGTGTGATGTTTTGCATTTGAGTTACATAATTAATACTACATCTAATTGCAAAGAGTTTAGCTTTAGTAGATATTACATTCATTACATGATGAATAGTTTTGGCAATAATTTTTTGTTCTTTATAGATATGTAAGACTGAAGTAGTGATATTGTTTTTAATACTAGTGTCAGAAATAATAAGTATCATGTTTTGATCAATAAGAGAATTCTTATAGATACTATTGAGTTTGTTATAATAAGTGATTTTTGCATCAGTATCTTTTCAGCTAACTGAATAAAAAGTAAATCAGTGAGAGAAAGTATCTATGAGACAAAAGCCAGGTGAAAGTTCTCTATTTAAATTGTCAAAAGAAAGAAAATTTTCATTTAAATAATTATTAGTGTCCACTATAAGACTCTTAATTTTCAATTGTTGTTTGGGAGCAAGATAATTCATGGCCATGTGATAGAGCTTGGTCTTCTTGTAATAATGTTTATTCAAGAGAAAATTGATCATGTGTTGTTTAGATAAAGATGCTACTCAAAGATGGTGTCAACTAATGATTTTATCAAGATAAAAATGAATAGGGATGAGACCAGCTGTAGTCTCAATTTTTCAAGATGATAAGATACAAAATGCTCCTATGATCCATAAAGCTGCTCTTCTTTACATTTTCTTCAATTCTTTGAAAGGCTTATAAAATGATACTTCTTTGAAATACCAAAGCTGATATTGAATAATAGGAAGAATATATGTTCTGTAAAATAATTGTTTGTGTGTTAGAGATAATCCTCTTGTTGAATTTTCCAATATTTTCATATCTTTAATTATGAACAGAACTTTGTTGGCATAGTGATAAATATTTTGACAAAACAAGAGCTCCTTGTTAAAGAAAAACTCTAAATATCACTACATATCTTTAGATTAGAAAAAAGAACCTTCTAAGGGTCTAAGATTCAGAGAAGACAGATTTCTGTTTTTTGTTGATCTCAAGAGGTGAAAGACTTCTGATTTGTCATGTTTGATAACCAGACTGAACTGGTCAAATAAGAATGAGATAATGCTATAACTACAGAAAAGATTTATATTAGATTTTCATAACTTTTTTCTTGAGAAACAAAAAGTTCATCATCAACAAACGAAAGAATTGAAACTAGAATGGAAGTTGAGAGATTTTTAACCTTTTTCCAAATATATAAACAATAGGAGCAATATATAAAGTAGAAAGAATAAGAGAAAATATGAATTCTTGACTCATATCTATATCAGCTTTGAAAAATAAAAATACAAAATTATTCCAAAAATATTGAGTCTGCCTATTAATTAAATAATTAGATAAGAAATTGGAAATTCTAGGATCAAAACCTGCTTTGCTCAGAATTCTTGGAAGAAGTTGATAGTTAAGTGAGAGAAAAAATTAAGCAATATTGAATACTAGAGTATTAGTATATAAACCTTTTATCTATTCCACTTATATAAGATGAGTTAGATAGATACCAACATCTGTTGTAAGTATTATTTGATACCTCCCAATTGATTCAGATGAATGAAGTTCAAAGCAATAGAATGAACTTAAAGTCTACCACTTATTGCTTTTTCTATGAGTTTTCCTAACATGTTGAGGAGAACAATAAGTTGGAATATTTTAGAAGTACTATATGATGGCTTGTTAGGTTTTGAAATAATAATTGACATTGAATTTTTGAAAAGTGATGGCCAATAACCAAGATCAATATACAAGTTCACTATTTTAACAGTATTAGCAATATATTTAGTATCATCTACTAATGCTTTGAGATAACTTTAGAAAACATAATCTAAACTTAGAGTAGACAAACTATTACATTTGTTAATAGCATCAATAAACTTGACTTCAGAGAATGGTGGCCACTCTGCTTGTTGCTACAAAGAAATTTCATTCAAAGATTGAAAATTGATTAGTCTGTCTTAAACTGAATTAAAAGATTGATGAAGTGTTTGCCATAGATCATCTAACTCATTGCATGAATACTCATTGAACTTGATGGCTTCCATAGCTAGTAATTTTTGTTTCTTAACCCAATTTATAAGATTTTATGATCTTTTGTTAGTCAATGCAATTTCTTAAATTTTATTATCAAAGAATATTCTTTTAGCCATTCTTACTGACTTCTTGTATTTGATCCAGTCTGTTCTTCTTCTGAATATTTAATACTTGGCCAGATTCCTGTTACACTCCTTGTTCTATCATGCCTTAGAACATGTAGTAATGTTAAAAATTTTGGAATACTTATACCAAAGCTCCTTTATAATAGAAGTAAAGTCTTGTGTTACTCTTTCTAGCATTTTACAATCATAAATATTTGTTGTATCAATATAACTTATCCTATTTCTCAATTCATTAACAAATTCTTTTTCTTTCTTACTATTTTTGACAATATTTTGTTTTCTGTCTTGGATGGTTTCTTCTTTAATGATGATATAGACTGATAAAGAAGCATAGTTAGATGAACTTTGAAGGTCCAGTGAGATTATATGATTATTGAATTCTTCTGTATTTGCATGGAGAAACATCAAATCTAAGACTGAATTTGAATCTTAAGAGTTATTCACATATTGATTAGGTACTTGATTAACAGGTGTTGATAGTTTAATATTGAGACTATTAGCAATTTCCTTAAGTGTATCTGCATGTGTTGAATGATGTGTATATTGTCAATATTAAAGAAGGTGGACTTGATTTATCTTATTTTTTCCTTTATTTTCATTTTCATTTCAATTTATTTTTCTATTTTCTATTTTTAGAACAACTAGAGTTAGGGTTGATCGGTCACACTGTCAATCACCTAATGGCATAGTCACAAGACAGATTATGGAACTTGAGAGAATTTAGTAGAAGATTCTAGAACAGATGACATCATACAATATGGACACCACATATTGGCCTCATGGACTACACATAGTTGTTTAGGGTAGGATGCACAGTACTTAGCACAGACCATCTGTAGGACTATATAAGGTAGACTAGTTTGTAGAAGAGTTCTCTATTGAGTTCTCTTGTGTTACTCAATACAAGAGTTGTTCTATCATCTGACTCTAAGGACTTTAGTTTATAACATATATGAGGAATTTTAATTGTTATCTCTGATATTGAAATCTCTTATCATGGGTTCAAATTTACCTCAGTATTCTTTAGATACTTTAAAGTAGATTGTTGATCATCTGAAATAATAAAACACATAATACCTCAATTGAAAAATGAAATAAGATTTATGTCTCTATAATTGAAAATGTAGCTTTAACAACCTGATATTGATGTAAGTGAGAACTCTTGGGTGTTTGTTATTACTATGTGAAGGTCTTGCAAACATGATCTACAAAGGATGATTGGGAGCCCCTATAGTATCTTCTTCTTCTTCAGATATAGAGCTTAAGATACTACAAATAATTGACTAGAAAGGTTCTTGAATAAATAAAATGCTAAAAGTTTTTTTGATACTAAGATAGTATCAGTGAGAAGCTTGTTTTTATGAACATTCTGTGGAAATATTTTTAGGGATTTTAAAATCATCATTTTACCCTGCCCACAGATAAGTAGATTGAATTGACTCTAATTTCTCAGAGCTCTTGCAACTTCTTGCTATGCCAATCTTTCTTAAATCTGTGTTTCCAAAATAGATAGTTGTTATTGTCTCCCTAGTGTTTGCCCTTGCAGTTAATATATTTAAACAAGTGAGTACAGAATTCTCCTTTTTTTGTTTCAAGCCTCAGAGGATTTGTCTTGAAGTTGGCTTTGCAACACCATGCTATTTCTCTGTAATATTCAAGTTTGTGAAGACCATTACATTTTTGATATTTTATTCTATGCATGTGACATGTACATGGTGTAATCCCACTTTCAACAGTTCTTGCATTACAGAACACCAGAGTTCATATTTGTTCTCCTTACAGTCATGATATGACAGCTTACATTGAAACATTTGTTAATAAGACACTTTGCTTTTATACCATTCTGTAAATCACATATATCAACCCAGATTATAGCTATATCAGACTTGGGAGATGCCTTGATAACTTGGAGGTGGAAAGCTAAAACCATATCATCAAAGATATGAGTGCTCTTGATAATTCTTTTTATTATATTAAGCATAACAAAGCGACTAGTATTTTCCCAGAAGTATAGAATATCTAAAATCTTTAGGTATGACTTGAATTACAGAAGTCTCAGGCTTATGACATCATTCAAGTCAATGTTGTTCAACTCTTTCATATATTTCTCCACTATTTTTAGGTCAGAGGAGACTGCTACTTTGTTAGTAATGATAATAATTATCTTATTATTGGATTAGATGAAATTAGCAGAGATTTCAGATTTTACATCTTTCAACAACTTGTTGATATCAGTAATGTGGTTGTTAGCTTGAGCAATAACTCTTTCAGAGTTGTTCATATTTATGAGTATGATAATTTGCTTTCTTAAAGAACCTTTAGTTATTATGTTAAATTTTGGTTTACTCTTTTGATTTATATTATTCATAATGTTATAAATTCCCATAACCTTGTCAGAGGATAGTTTCAGAAAGGCATTTTTAATCTTGATGATTTTCTTAATATTGCTGTTAGAGACTTATATGTATAACTAGTTGTTGGAGTTAGAAGTCAAGTTTGAAGATTAATTTTTGTTAAAAAATTTTGACTTAGCTAGCATACTTTTATTAGGTCTAGAAGGGATAGGTAAAGAAATTCTCAAAATGTCAGCTTGTTTGCCCTTTATATTAGAATTGTAAAGAATAGACTTCATTTATTTTATTTTATTTTCAATTTATTTTCAATTTTGAACTAGGGTTAGAGTCTAATGTGATGTTACAGTCACATCATCACATGCTCACATAACATAATAGAAGAAAGTAAAAGAATCTGAAATGATGATATTATAACATATATTTAATATATGTTAGCCTTAAGGCTTATATATATGGCTATTTAAGGTAAGCTAAAGTAGTAGAGCACAGACTATGGATAATTAGCATATAAGATAGACAAGACCATCTTGTATAGAGTTCTCTATTGAGTTTTCTTATGTTACCCTAATATGGGATTCTTTTCTTTGATTAACTCTAAGATTATTGAATTGCAATATTAAAACTCAATTTCTTTTCTTGAGACTGTCCAACACAGAACCCTCTCACACTCTTATTCTCTCATCATCCTTGATTGAAGAACAACACAGTTCTTTAGTTAAAAAGAGTTGCTAGGTTCTAGGTATAAGAAATATACTAGCTAGACAGAAAAAGTTTAGCTATCTGTTTGTATTAAAGCCCACTAGTATACTTTAGACATATTATCTTTTGTGGATGTGTTCTGTACAAATTTCTATTATCAACTCTGTGCTACAGATCCACTTGTGATCTGTTTATACAAGAGAACAGCAAGTGTTCTTAAGGACCTTACTTAGAGTAGAACAGTCTTCTTAGGCCAAAATCATTTACAGTCCTCTTAAAAACAGTAGATAAGAAGTAATTGGTAGACAGTGTGAGGTGAAATAAAAAGAGAGCCTACTAACATCTACAGAAATTGAGTCTAGTTCAGAATACAAGTCAGAGAGAGAAACCAGCACAAGTTCTGCCCTCTTTTTATATATGTCCTCACCACTCACACCACTCACACCACCACCACCATTAACACCCCTCTTACCACTATTACTATCATCATACACCATGAGTCAACACAACTTACATGGTATCATCAGACAACAATAGGAACAGTTAGGGGCAATACAGGTGCAAATTCAGACTCTGATTGCAGAAGGAGTAAGAGTAAGAGAAGAATGGGTGATAGAGGAATCCAATACAGGATCAAATATAGAGGTGACCAAGCCACCAGTTTTTAATAGAGAAATAGAAAGAGTGGAGGGATTTATTATGGCATGCAGACTATACTTGAGAATGAGGATAATAAAAGCTATAGTGGAAGAGTAGATTCAATAGGTTTTATTATATGTGCAAGAGAGGTCAGCAGATGTGTGGAAAGAAAATATACTAGAAGATTTGAAAACAGGAGAAGTAGAGTTTGGATTAGTAGAAAAATTTTTGTTGGAGTTAAAAAAGGAGTTTGGATGAGGAGATGAAAAATTAGTGAAAGTAACAGAACTAAGAATGTTGGAACAAGAAGAAAGAATGATGAAGGAATTTATGTAGAAATTTCAAAGAGCAACAAGAAAAAGCAGATATAAAGAGAGAGCATTAGTGAAAGAATTTTAGAGAGGAATGAGTAGAGCAATTAGAAGAAAGCTGATGGAGGTAGAAAGGCCTCCAACTAGTATCAATCAGTGGTATAAATGTGCTACTAATTTCAATAGATACTGGAGGGAGAGTAGAAGAGAAGAGAAGAAGTTGAGAGAATAACAGAAGAATGGGGCTCAGACTCCAAGGTTGAACAACACTAGAGCATCATAGCAGCAGATGTCATAGCCTCAATTTTGGCTGAGAAAACAAGAAGCTCCCCAACAGCAGGTACCAACAGAACCTGTTCCAATAGAGAGAGTAGAAAAAACAAACAGTGATGGTATACCCAAATCAGTAGGTAAGATTTGTACCTTGGCAAGACTTGTATACCATGGAGATAGATAGAAGAAATTGGAATTGTTACAATTGTGACATTTAGCTAGAAATTGCAGAAACAGAGGAATGAGTAGTAAAATTGGAGAGGGCAGAAAACTGAAATATAAGAGAAATAAGCAGAGGGTGGAAAATAAAAGACCAAGTAATTTAAATGGGAAAGAGAACCTAATAGTTCTCAATTAGGTTCTAATACAAATATGTTTGCAATGCTCAGTAATGTAGCAGAAAATATATTTATTTGCAATCTAAACCATGAGAACATATTAAGGGAAGTAATAGTGAAGATTGTATTAGAAAGGATTAATGTGTTGTGGCAACCACTAGACCAATGTCTAATAGCAGCACTACCAGTAAATCTCAAAGGCAGATATTTAGTGGGGAACACAAGTTGTGTAATTCACAAGAGAACCTGATAGAGAACTACAACAGTATTCTACTAACTATTTATACAACTATCCATGGTCTGTGCTATGACTATGCATCTGCTGTACATTCTACCCTAATGTCCATGTTCTGTTCTCATGTATATTACTAATCTACCTCATATTCTATTACTCATCCACCATATGTCTACCTCAAGGCCAGCATGCCATATACATGTGCCCTGATATCATCCTCTAAACCCTACTCTTCATCTCTATCATCCATGTATACACTATGTGTACACTATGAGAAAATCATGCTGTTAACATGTTCCTTGACATCACTCCATCTCTAGACTCTTCCCAATCCTTCTAGACTATAAATCCTTCCAAACTGCTCTAGACCACTCTAAGCCCTATGACATAATGTCATGTGACTTCCCAGTCATATACCTTCTCTCTTTTGTCATAGACTAATAATATTACTATCTATAAATATCTTACTAAAGTCTGTCCACACTTTCTCGTCTTATGACATGATGCACAGAAAGGGATAATAGTGGAAGTATCATTAAACAGTAGGATTACAAGATTAGTGATAAGTTTGAAGTTTGCTAGAAAGCAGAGGTTTAAATTGGAGAAAATAAAAAGACTAATATATATAAGAAATATTGATGGAATGTTCAACAAGAAAGGACCAATAGAATATATAGTGGAGGTAAATATCTATTATCAGGGACATAGGAAGAGGATGGAAATAGATGTAATAAGGGAACAAAAGTAGAATGTAATCCTAGGAATACCATGGCTTGCTCACCATAATCCTGAAATTAACTGGAGAATAGAAGAGGTAAAAATGACAAGGTGTCCAGAAGAGTGTGTAAAGCAGTGGGGACCAAAGCAATAAAAGTCAGAGTGGTAGAAGCAGAAGGAAGAAGAGAAAAAGGAGAAAAAAGGAAAGAAACAAGAAAAGAAAGAACAAAAAATAAAGGTGAAGAAAAAACCAAAAAAAGAGAGAGCAATGGAAGTAAAGAAAATAACAGAGAAATGAGAGATTTGGGATGAAGAAGAAAAAGCAGCAAAGTCCAAAAAAGAGGCCAAGAAACTGGTTTCTCAAAGGTTTCACAAGTAGATTCATATCTTTGGAAAGAAAGTGAGTAAAAGAATGCTAATGAAAAAAGTATGAAATCATGCAATAGAAGTAAAAGAGAGATTTGTACCAAGGAAAGAGAGAGAAGAGGTGTATGAGTTTATTGAAAAACAATTGAGGAAGGGGTATATCAGACCCTTGAAGTCAGCTTAAATAGCACTGGTATTTTTTATAGGAAAGAAGGATAGTAAGAAGAGAATGGTACAGGACTATAGATATTTAAATGAGTAGACTATTAAAAATAATTATCCTTTACCACTTATTTTGGATATTGTAAAGAACATAGACATGAAAAAAGTATTCACAATGATGGACTTGAGATAGAAATATAACAATGTATGGATAAAAGAGAAAGATATGTGGAAGGCAACATTCATGACATTAGAGAGGTTATTTAAGCTGATAGCAATGTTCTTCAGATTGACAAACTCACTAGTGACTTTTCAAACTATAATGAATGAAATTCTACAAGATCTCACCAACACTGGAAAAGTGGTGAGTTTCATTAATAACATAATTATTGGGATAGAAGGAGAGAAAGAACATGATGAGATAGTAAAAGAAGTAGTGAAGAGGTTGGCAGAGAATCATTTGTATGTAAAATCAGAAAAATACAAGTGGAAGGTGAAAGAAGTAGGATTCTTAGGAGTAGTAATAGAACTGGAGGGAATTAAGATAGAAGAAGAGAATATAAAAGGCATTTTGGATTGGTTGACTCTAAAATGAGTTAAAGACATACAAAAATTCCTAGGATTGGTGAACTACTATCATTGATTCATTAAATATTTCACAGTAATAGCTAGACCATTACACAATATGGTAAAGAAAGACCAAAAGTAGAAATAGATGGAAAAATAGGAGAAGGCATTTAAGAAGTTGAAGGAGAGGTTTACAAGAGAACTGGTATTAGCAGTGCTGGACTTACACAAATAATGAGGATGAAAGTTGATAATTTAAACTATACTACAAGAGGGGTTTTATCTATGGAGTGTGAGAATAGGAAGTGGCAACTGGTAGCATTTCTCTCAAAATCTCTAAATGAGACAGAAAGGAATTGTGAGATTTGTGACAAAGAGATGCTAGCAATTATAAGAGGGTTGGAAAATTGAAGGCATTTGTTAGAAGATGCCAAGTTCAAGTTTGAGATCTAGATAGACCATATGAATTTAGAATACTTTATAAAAGCACAAAAGTTGAATAGAAAACAAGCCTTCTAAGCCCTGTATTTGTCAATATTTGACTTTACCCTAAAACTGTGCTGGGAACAAAAATGGGAAAGGCAGATAAACTAAGTAGGAGACTAGACTGGAAAGTAGAAATAGAAAAAAACAACAAAAATCAACTATTTATTAAAGACCAATAGCTTTATAGTTTATCAGAAGTAGTAATAGAAGAACCAGAGGTAGATATACTAGAAAAAGTAAAAATAGCTAGGAACAAGGATAAGGAAGTAGTTAGAATAGTAAAAGAAATAAAGAAGACAGAAGTCAAGGTATTAAGGGGAGAAGAGTAGCAGATAGAAGAAGATTTGGTATTGAAAGAAGTAAAGGTGTATGTGCTAAATGTTGAAGTGTTGAGAATAGAGATAATCCAGTTGCATCATGATATACTGGTAGCAGGTCACAGAAGAAAGTGGAAGATGATAGAATTAGTAATGAGAAATTACTGATAGCCAGGAGTAACAAGAGATGTGGGAAAATATGTCTCTTTTTATAGCAAACTATAAAAGAGAGTTAAGAATGGGAGTAGATATTAGAAGAAAAGAAAAGATGGAGAAACCAATAGAGTTTGCAGTTAGAATGAAGAAAGTGCAAGAGAAGACAGAAGTAGTGTTAAAAAAGAGCACAAGAGAAGATGAAGTGGCAAGCGGACAGAGGAAGGAAGGAGACAGAAGAATGGAAAGTAGGAGATAAGTTGATGCTAAGTATGAAAGATCTAGTGTTTAAGGAGATGCCAGAAAAGAAATTAGTGGATTAATATATTAGTCCATATACCATTGATAAGATAGTATCTACCAATACAGTCAAATTATGACTGCTAAATTCAATAAGAATTCATCTAGTGGTAAATTTTAGTCAAATAGTATGATACAAAGAACAAGTAGGGGAACAAAAAGTAAAAGAGGAAAAACTGGTAGAAGTAGAAGGAGTTGAAGAGTAGAAAGTAGGAAAAATACTAAATAAAAGAAAAGTAAGAGAAGTAATAAAGTATCTGGTAAGATAGAAGGAGTTTACAGTGGAGTATAGTAGTTGGGAAAGAGAAGAATATTTGGAGAATGCAAAGGAAGTGGTAGCACAATTTGAGAGAAGAATAAATACAGAAGTAAGGAGATAGAAAAAACTAAATATGACAGAGGAAAGATGTTATGATACGAGAGTATGGACAGACTTTGGACTAGGGTTAGGGTTAGGACCTTAGTATATTATTAGTCTATAACGGACATAGGGTTAGGAGATAGGCATGTGACCTGGAAGTCATGTGATAAAGGTTAGAGTAGTTTAGAGCAGTCTGGAAGGACTTAGAGTCTAGAAGGATCGGGAAGAGTCTAGAGTTGGAGTTAGAGTTAGGAAATAACGTCAAGGAACAAGGGTTCCTCATGGTGTACACATGGTATGCACATATATAGCAGAGATTAAAGGTATGATGTTAGGGCACATGTAGGAAGCATGGTGGCCTTAAGGTAAATGCATAGTGAATGAGTAATGGACATGAGGTAGAGGCATGGACTTTAGGGTCGGACATATAATGTTGTAGCACAGACCAAGACTGTTTAGTATATATAGCAGGTAGATAGAGTAGGAGCTCCTTATCGAGTTCTTCTTGTGTCAACCCTATACAAGGTTTAGTCTCTTAACCAACTCTAAGGTTTTGAGTCTACAACAAAAGAGACTTTAGAAAAAGAGAGTTACCAGAGAAATATACAGTGAAGATATTATATAGGTGGGATAATGAAAGTTTGAAGATGAATATTTGAAAAAGTTGGAAAAGAACTGGCAAAAATAAAGATTAGTTTTTCTAGAGGAGAAATCTTGAAAAGATAGTAATATTAAAATTGCAAAGAATAAACTTTATTTATTTTATTTTATTTTCAATTTTGAACTAGGGTTAGGGTCTAATATGATGTCACAAGTCACCATCACAAGCTGTCACAGTCATATCATCACACACTCACATAACATAATAGAACAAAGTAAAAGAATCTGGAATGATGATGTTATAACATGTATTTAACACATGTTAGCCTTAAGGCTTATATATGGTCATTTAGGATAGGCTAAAGTAGTAGAGCACAGACTATGGGTAATTAGTATATAAGGTAGACCATCTTGTATAGAGTTCTCTATCAAGTTCTCTTGTATTAACTCTAATACAAGATTCTTCTTATTGATCAATCCTAAGGTCTTTGAGGGTCAGGCATGGTTCACACTGGGGTGGAAGTCCGCAAAATGGACTTGAAGATAAGTGGACTTGTGGAACGACCTTGGCTTCAGCTTATGTGCTACACTGTCTGTCTGCTGTGTGGTCGCAACTTCAGATGATGGGAAGAAGTCTGAGATGGAAGTGAGTGCTGAATGGTGTGTTGCCGTTGAACACCAGAAATCGAGTTCAATAAGAGATTATCTTCATTGATTATCAGACTAGTGAATTACAGTGTAACTACTAGTCTTATATACAAACTGATAGTATAGGAGATGCTCAGGGTTTCAGTGGTAAAATCCCTATTGCCCCGAGCAGAGGTTTCAGTGTTGAGACACTGACAGGAGTAACTCCATCATGGAAGACTGAGTTGAATAGGAGTATCTCTGCTGTGGAAGACAGAATATCTGGAGGGTTGCAGCACTGCCATGAGACGTGTTGTGAGAAAGGTGGCCGCTGTGGAAGGTGGGCTTGTATAGTTCAGAGATGGTTCCATCATGGGGACATTGTTTCCAGACAGGTGGACTTGTATATGACATTGAGTTGTAATAAGGGAAGACAAATACAAAAGCAGATATTCTCTCTCTTGTGTTGCTCTAATACAAGGTTCTTTTCTTTGATCAACTCTAAGATCATTGAATTGTAACACTTTAACAGTTTGTTGGTGGTTGTGTTTCTTATAAGTATCTTATTAAACTGCAACAACACATACTGTCTAAAAGATTTGTTATCCTTGTTAGCCATTAATTTTTTCTAACTGGACATAAAAATTTACAGAATATCTTTGGCTATTCTATTTGTTAATGAACATTGCTTGATGAATGCTACTATTCTAGAAAGAGAGCACATAACATTTTTAGCATTACCTTCTAAATACTTGTCTACTCCAAATAATGAAATAGAGCAAAAGTTACTGTCTCATAGTTGTGGGTCTGCAGATTAATTGGCCTAGTATGGAATCACCAATGGTTCTAGATCTTGAGAAGCATTTGTGTTATTAATTTCCTTTGCATGAGGTACATGCATGGACTTGACTGCAAGCTTCATATACATATATATAGTGTCTGTTGTTGCCTCCTTCAAAGATGTATAGGACAGGATAGAGCTTTAAATCTCTCTATTTTCAACTTGTTCAGTCCAAGTCAGGTTGTTAGCCTGGGCTTGTACTCTTTCTGCATAATTCATGGAAGACACAGTGGAATTGATAGACATTCCTCTGGAACTGTTGAGACTAGAACAAGCTGAATGTCCTCTAGACATATCAATTTCAATATCTATTAAGTAATGTTTAGAGAGTTCTAGTTGGTTGTTTTGAGGTTTCAAAGTAAAAGAATGCAATGTATTTGCTAATTCTCTTATGGGTGCTACCATACAAGATAGTCATAAGAGAGAAAGAAGTGATGATGTCTGTGCACACTATTCCTATATTTATTATAAGATCTATGATATAATATATTTTTTAGAATCTTTTACCATCTTCTATTACATGATTATGACCACATGACAAGTCATGTGTTCTAGTGACATCATATCATGTGACTTTCCCATGGGTACTTAGCATGATAATTATATAATAAAAAAAGAAAAGAAAAGAAAAATCAAGAAGGAAAATAAAAGAA
>JAJOHK020000942.1:0-17553 GCA_022457215.2 Leucocoprinus gongylophorus
GAAGATTGGTCAAGACTGTACCACAAAACATTGAAAGGGATTGAAGCAATGATCGATGTTCAAAGAGCAGTGAAGGATATGAAGAAGTTAGCAGAAGAAGCAGGGACAACAGTTGCAGAGATGGAAGGAATCATCTTGACGGCTAGTATCAACGATCGCACAACAAATGCTACGAATATCACCCAAATAGCAGAAGATCTACGTTATCTAATTCAAAGTGATATGGACGACAGGGTATTTCAAATTCAAAGAAGACTGGCAGATGAACTTGATCGATACAAAGGGAAAGGCAACAGTTACATGGACGAGAACATTCAAGAAATTCAGGAGTTATACATGGATGAAGAAGCAAAAAGAGAAGAAGGAAGGATTGAAGAGAAAGAAGTAATATTAATCAAGCTATACGAGATATCCAGTTCAACATCCATATCTACTCACAGCACCAGTTTCATCGAGGACGAAATCAAAAATCTAATCAAGTACATGAAGTTCGTCAAAACGCCAACACAAACCAGACTATTTTGTCCACCAGCTCATTACCAATCCCTCAAATCAAGAGGAGAACAAGATTCCGAGTTTTGGAAAGAAATCGCAATGGCACTAGTGAATAATCAACATAACACAGAAACATCAAGGAATGGACTTCTGATCAAGATGTACCAAGGAGGTACACCACATGAGCCGTTCTTCATAGCCATTGACGGTCGGGGTCAAGTTATCATTGGACCAAACAAGAAAATAGTGGCAACGCATGTGTCGGGAGAACTAGAGGTTTTGGTTTGATTTCATGAGGACATGAAACCTGAAACGGGGGTATTGTTACGATTGATGCCTCATGGAATCAACAAGGATAAGGAAAAAGGGTATGACGACAACGATCAGCTGCACCGTAGTAGTCTCAGTCAGCGCCTCATGTGGTAGGCATGATATCCTGACCTAGTCCTCACTTTCTCCTCATGTATGATACCTCATGGATGCTTCATGGACACTTCCTAGTTATGTATATATATAGCATAGATACATTCCTGTATTCTTACACTTTACCACTTCAATCTACCTCTTACACTTTCTCAAGTCTTTGCCTAAGTGCAACCTGAGCTCAAGCTTAAGGTCGTTACAGTAACCACTATGTACTATCACTGTCTAGTTATTCTAGACACTTTGAGACTAATACTAAGATTGTTATATATTAAGTCTACTTAAGTCTACTTGTTTAAAACCCTGTTTTCTGTGGTAGTAATATTTCATTCAAACTCTAACAAAAGTCTGTCTTCTATAATAGCCTTATTTCTATAACATATCCTCTGCAGTAGTATTGTACTCAAATCTAAACCTTGTAAGTCTTCCATAATGGAGGTACTTCTTTTGAACTTGGTCTTTTATAGTAGAGTTCTCCTAATTTTTCTATTTGATTCTTTCAGTATCTTACTACTGAAACCTCTGAGTTTCTCCTTTATTTTATACTTGTATATAAGACTAGTAGTTATACTGTATTTTACTAATCTGATAATTGACTATTCAAGTTAAACTTAATCTTGTTATATCCCAAATTCCAAAACATGTTTGAGATATATTCAACTTCAATATGATATCAAATCCCTATGGTTATTTGGCTTTATTTGTGTCCAAAACTTTATCTGTAGTTTGGTGTTTTATAATAAACTTAATTTCATCAAATCTCTATAGTTATTTGGCTTTATTTGAGTCAAAATATGTAGTCATCTTTATCTGTTTTCATTGTCTAATTATCTTCTTCAAACTCTACAAAATTACTCAGACATTACATGGAGTTTCCTCCTCTCCAATCTGAGCTCCTATTTAGTATTTTACTACTAAAAATCCACTCAGAGATTTGTTTTAATTACTTCTTTTGTTACTTTATATAATTAAGACTAGTGATTACTTTGTAATAGCTAGCCTGATAATCAACTAAAGTTAACACTAAATTCCTAGTGTCAATAATAACACACTTGACTTCTCTTCTTATGACTTCTTACAAGGCCATCCTCTGAAATTGCAACCACATAGCTTATAGAAGGCATAACAAATAAGTTGAGGCTAAAATCATTCCAATAAGTCTGCATTACTGAGCTCATTGCATGGAGTTCCACACTTTATACTTCTCTGAGCTAATTTTATAGACTTTTATCTTCAAGTATGAACTATACCTAACAAATCTCTAGTATTCTTTGGCAACACACCATTATCAGTACTTACTCCCTTCAGACTTTGTTCTATCTTTTGAAGTTATGACTATATAGTAGATAGACAGTGCAGTATATAAGCTAAAGTAATATATAAGCTAAAGCTAAGGTTGTTCTAGGAAGTTTACATTATTGTATACTTAGTATAGTGTTTCCATACCTAGTATATCTCTGAGCTAAATCTATGGGCTTTCATCTCTTATGTTATGAACTTAAGCTCAAGGGTTAGAATAAAAGCTAGGCTATTAGTCTGTGCTATACTAAACCTAGCCTACTTTAAAGAATATGTATACTATATACTGTTAACATATAGTATGATATCATCATTCTAGAATCTTCCATATTCTTCTGTGACATGTGATTGTGTAACTGTAACTTGTGACTAAAATATATGACAGATATATAATATTATACTACCTCTATTTCTAAGTCTGAAAAATAAAATAAATAAAAATGAAAAAATAAGTAAAGTCTACCATCTTCAATTTTAACATTCTGGTATAAACCATGTCTGACAAAGATGCTCTTTTTATTTTTTGAGTATTTTACATGCTTTATAAAAAAAGTACTATTTTAAAAGATATTCTATTGATTGCTATTTTGAGAGTTAGCTTTTATATCTGGAACCTGCTCCAAACAATTTCTGAAGCTAGGTGGAATTACTTTAAAATCTTATCTCAATCTAATACTCTTACTCTTGTAAAAGCTATGAGGACTATCGATAGTTCTAATCTTATTCTAATGTCTTCTCCTAATATTAAGATGGCTATTAATCTACAAGAAGTCACTTTTACTTTGGTCACTAACAAAAAGTACAAGAGAAAGAGCAAAGCCTCTTCTCTTCTATTTATATTTTTCTCTGACTCTAGGAGCAAGATATTGCTTCTTTTCCTCTTTCTAAGGCTGTAACAACTTGTTCAGTCTCAAAACCAGCAATATCTTGTTCTGGTTCAACTATAACACCAAGTTCAGCTATAACAATCTCTAAGACCATTAAGCCTTAGATGATATCTTCTCCTATTTTCTTAGTCTCCAAACCTAAGCTTAAGGTCAAATTTCTATACTTATTACAGCTTAAAGAGGCATTTTCTAACCTCTCTCAAGCTACAATCATTTCTATATACTAGGCTAGATTATGTGGTACAGTTGTTCCAGTACCTCAAGATATTACAAACTTAAGATCTTAGAGTTGGTCAAAAGAGTGAACCTTATATTGGGTTAATACAAGAAAACTCAATAGAGAATTCTGTACAGGATAGTCTACCTTATATACTAAAACCTCATGGTCCATGCTAACTACTTCTAGCCTACCCTAAACAGCCATATGTTTGCCTTAAGGTCAACATGTGCTGCACACATTATATGATATCATTTTTCCAGAACCTTCTACATTCTTCTATATATCTTGTTACTTGTAACTGTTACCATGACCATGTTATCTGATGTGACAGCATGATCTTGTCACTCTAACCCTAACCCTAGTTCTAAAAATAGAATAAAGGAAAATAAATTGAAAAGAAAATAGAAATGAGAAAGAAAATAAAAAAGGTCAAGTTTATTGCTTTCAGCTTTGATACAAGAGTACTTAAAATGACAACACATGGGCCCACTAGATGGAAAGTCCTAATCCTACTTGATTCTTCCACTTGAGAGATCATTGTGGCCAATGCTGCTTCTGCAGTTGAATTCTGTAACAAAGACTTAGTTGAAGCTTCCTCTAAACTCAGAGTAAAGTCTGTTCACAAGATATGGGATAGTATAATCATGTCTACTAACTTTATTGCATCAGCAGCAGATAAGCAGTGACTAAAAAGAAATGCTAGTCTTAGTGAGACTACTGAAATAGAGTTTCACTTATCTTAGTTTAAATTTTTTTGAAGGTTTTAGATATTCTCTACTAGAACTCTAGCAATTCTTTGCCTATTATTCCTGTCCAAGTGATAGCAGCTCTCTCTAGCTCTCTTCTCTTTGGAAGCATTATATTAGCATCTATGTCTTATATCATGAACCAGCTCTAATATTTTAGTGATCTGGACTAACATCTGGGACTTTTAGAAGAGCAAAACTCTTATTAACCACTCATTTAACTTTGGATAATATACTGCTATAGTTTGAGAGACTACTATATATTCTGAAGTTGCTTAGTGCTATAATTTCTGGTACTAAGAACACCCAACACATGCCTGTTGTGCTCAAGGTACCAAATATTGGAAGTGTGGTAGTTTATACAAAGTAGAAAGCCACAGACTCTTGGTTTGGTGTTGCAAGACTAACCCCAAGTCTAACTCTTCTAGAGATACCACTATAGCTAGTACATCTTATCCTCATACTTTCAAGTTTTTGAACTGTAAATGGAATCATGCTGCTAATGATAACAAGAAAGCTTTGAGCATCCCAAACTTGTTATACATGAGAGGGGACTTAATATTAGAGATGCTGAATAAAACCTATCTGTCTCTTCATATCCTGTAGTTAGCTAGGCTTTAAGAGACTTGGCTGACTCTTATAGTCTTGTATGCTTTGTTCTAGCACTTTCTGTCCCTACTCATTATTTGGATATATAAGCCATACTAACATAGTAATTGACCTTAGTTTCTTAAGCATGAGTTGTACTCAGATGACTCTTAGACTATGCCCCTCTCATAGTTAATTTTTATTACTCTAGAGAATGTCTGTATATGTAGAATGGTCCTAAAACATGATAGTGAAGAGAGAGTAGCCTTTTTGCTCTTTGTGAGTGAAGAACTCTCTCAACTCAACTTTTATACACTGAACTCTATTACTAGTCTTGACTGACTCTCTTAGGCAAATTATGAGCTCTTTGTTAACTGCTGGGCTACTTATGCAAAGAGAATTACAGTCATTACTTGGTCTAAAGTATTACAACTTTAAACTGTTAAAGTAAAAAAGAAGTCTTATATCAGGTTAACATAAGAGAACTTGATAGAGTTTCTAGTACAAAGTGTCTACCTTATATATACTAGCTTGTTAGTCTGTGCAAGACCTTATCTAACCTACTCTAAAAACTATATGCTATTTATAAGGTTAATATGTGATAGACATACTATATGATGTCATTGTTCTGGAACTTTCTATATCCTTCTGTAAGATATGTGATTGTGTGACTGTGACTGTGACATATATGACTGATAGTTACATGTAATGTCATACTCTAAGTCCAAAATAAGAAAATAAATAAAAATAAAAAAGAATAAAAGAAAAGTGAAGTCTACTATCTTTAATTCTGACATTACCTTCCCTTTAAGATATCTTCTCCAGAGAAACTGACTTCTATTTTTGCCAGTTCCTCTCTAACTTCTTATCATTCCATTCATATAACATTTTTGCTATATACTTTTCTAGTAGCTTCTGTTTTTTTATAGTTTTATTCTTCTACTAAATCCAACCTTTCTTGCTTTATTACTTCTATACTAAACCTCTCTTTAAATTCTGCTACTGCTTCTTTTGCATTCTTTAAATCTTCTTTTCTCTCCTATATATTATTTTCTGCTATAAACCTCTTCTAATGCACCAAGTACTTCCCAGCTTCTCTTATTTTTCTTTTATTTAATATTTTTTCTACTTTCCACTTCTCAACTTTATTCATCTCTACTACTTTTACTTCTTCTGCTTTCTATCCTTCCACATACTCTTTATATCTTACTACTTAACTAATATTCACAACTAGGTGAATTTTCATTAAAGTTGGCAGTTGTAATTTAACTATATTAGTAGATACTACCTCATTGATAATATATGGACTCATATATTGATCCACTAATTTCTTTGCCAGTCTTTTCTTAAATACTAAATCTTTCATGCTCAACATCATCTTATCTTTATTTTTCTACTTCTTAGCTTCTCTTCTTTCCTTATTCACTTGCTACTTTATCTTCTCTTGTGCTTTCCTTAATGCTGTCTCAGCTTCTTCTTGCATATTCTTTATTGTTTCTACAAACTCTGTTACCTTCTCCACTTTTCTCTTTATTTTAATATACACTCCCATTCTTAGTTCTCTACTATAATTTTCCATAAATGGAGATGCCTTAGTTGCTGGATATATCTTATTATTAACTGCAAACTCAGCTGTAATTAGCTATTCTGGCCAATTCTTCTATCTATTATTTACAAAGAACTGTGTTACAAACTCAGAACTTTAGAGTTAGTCAAGAGAAAGAATCTTGTATTAGGGTTAACACAAGAGAACTCAATAGAGAACTCTGTACAGGATTGTCTACTTTATATACTAAAACTCCATGATCCATACTACACTACTTCTAGCCTACCCTAAATGATCATGTGTATGCCTTAAGGTTAACATGTATTGTATATGCTGTATAATGTCATTCTTCTAGAACCTTCTACCTCCTTCCAATGTAACATGTGCTCATGTGACCATAATGTTATACTAACCTCTAACCCTAGATTTAAAAATAGAAGTTAAAATAAAATAAAAATGAAAATAGAAATAAAAGAGGAAATGAAAATAAATGAAGTCCACCACTTTTAATTCTGACAAACTGGAGATATTATTTTAACTCTTAATTCATTTTTTTGGTCTATCCATTCATTTGTAGGTAAAAAAACTCATCTAAATTCCCAACATTCATTTAACTCTTTGGTTAACTCCACTGCAAACTGTGGTCCTCTATCTAAAATTATACTTTCTAGCAACTTATATAACTTTCATATGTTATCTCTGAACAGTCTTACTAATCCTTCTGCTGATGTTTCTTCCATTCTTGTTATAAAATGTGTCATTTTGGACAACCTATTGCATATTATCAAAATCACATCTTTTCTTGCTACTAACAGTAACTTTGTAATGAAGTCTACTGTCAAATATGTCTATAGCCTCTTTAGTATTTTATTTGCTATCAACTTTCCTACTGGTGCCTCTGTTCTATTCTTCATTCATTGACACAAGTCACATCCATCCACATACTTTCCTACATCCTTCATTACTCCTGGCCACTAGTAATTTCTTGTCATCAGCTCTATTATCTTTTATCTCCCTCTATGTTCAGCTATTAGTATATTATGGTATAACCAGATTATTTCTACTCTTAACTCCTTATCCTTTAGTATATACACCTTTTCTTCCTTTAACACCAATTCTCTCTTTACCTGCTATTCATGTCTCTAAATATCTTAACTCCTGCCTTTTTCATCTCTTCTACTACTCTAACTACTTCTTTTTTCTTTCTCCTAGCTATTTTTATTTTTTCTATTATGTCTGCTTCAGCTTCTTCTATTACTATTTCAGCTAAACTATGAATCTATTCCTCTTTTATTAATTTTTGGTTTTTATTATTTTTTTCTACTCATACTTTCCAGCCTAGTCTTTTACTTAGTCCATCTGCTTTTCCCATCTTTGTTTCAGACACATGTTTTGAGATAAAGTCAAATCTTAACAAATAAAGAGCTCATCTTGTTTGTCTATAATTTAATTTCTACACTTTCATGAAATATTCTAAGTTTCTGTGATCAGTTCAGACCTCAAATTTGAACTTTGTACCCTCTAAAAAATGTCTCCAGCTCTCAATCCCTGATAACTACCAGTATTTCCTTATTATAAATTTCATAATTCCTCTCCATCTCATTAAGAGATTTTGAGAGATATGCTACTGGTCTCCATTATCCATCTTCACATTCTATAGATAACACTTCTTCTATTGAATAGTCTGACACATATACTTCTATCCTCATTTTTTGTCTAAATCTGGTGCTATCAGTACCAGTTCTTTTGTGAATCTTTCCTTTAATTCCTGAACACATTCTTCTGCTTCTCCATCCAATCTCACTTTTGGTTCTTTTTTACTAAGTTGTGTAATGGTCTAGCTATAGTCATGAAATTTTTAATAAACTGCTGATAATAATTGGCTAGTTCCAAAAACTTCTGTATGTTCTTGAATCCTTTAAGAGTCAGCCAATTCAACACTTCTTTCACCTTCTCTTCTTCTATATTGATCTCCTCCAGCCCAATCACTACTCCTAAGAACCCTACTTTCTTAACCTTCTACTTGCATTTTTCTAGTTTTACATACAAATCATTCTCTGCTAACCTCTTTACTACTTCTTCTACTATTTCATCATATCTTTCTTCCTCTTTTGTCCCCACAATTAAATAATCAATGAAACTTGCCACTTCTTCAATATTGATTCAGTCTCTTAGAATCTTATTCATCATTGTTTGAAATGTTGCTGAAGAGTTAGTTAGTCCAAAGAACATAACTGTAGGTTCAAACAACCCTTCTGGAGTTGTGAATACTGCTTTTCACTCATTCCCCTCCTTTATTTGTACATTATTATACTCTTATTGTAAATCTAACTTAGTAAATGCTTTCTTCATACCAATGTTCTTTACAATATCTAAAATCAAAGGTAAAGGGTAATTATTCTTAATAGTCTATTCATTTCAATATCAATAGTTCTAAACCATATGCTTCTTACCATCCTTCTCCTCTACAAAAATACTACTGCCATTTGAGGCGAATTTAAGAGTTTGATATATTCTTTCCTCAATTTTTCTTCAATGGACTTGCACACCTCTCCTCTTTCCTCTCTTAACAATAGGTACACCTTTTCCTTTCTCAGCACAAATCCTTTCTTCACCTCTATTACATGATCTCATACCTTCTTCTTCATTGGTATTCTCTCATTTGCTTTCTTCCTGAAGATATGGATTCACTTGTAAAACCTTAGAGGAACTAATTTCTTAGCTTCTTTCTCCAACTTCACTGCTTCTTCCTCTTCATCCTAAATTTCCCATTCTTCTACCACTCTTTTTAATTTCATAATTCTCTTTCTTTTTGGTTTTTTCTTCTTTTTTACTCTTTAGTTGATCTCAAGATTGTGACAAGCAAGCCATGATATTCTCAAAATCACACTCCATTTCTAACCACCAATTATATTGATCTCTATTTTTCCCTATACTCCTGGTAATAAATATTCATCTCTACTGTATGCTCAATATGTCTCTCCTTGTTGAAAGAACTGTTTACATTTCTCACATAAATTGGTCTTTCTATTTTTTTCGCTTAAATTCTTGTTTTTTTTAGCAAACTCTAAACTCATAACCAACCCCATTGTACTACTATCCAACAATGCTTTTACTATTATACTCTCCTGTATATCAATTTTTTCCAGCTCTATCTTTACCATTACTTCTTTTAACAAGTTCCCATTTGAGTTGCAGCTGGATATATTATCCATTATCCTACTACAGAGTATTGTAAACTTATTATAGTTAGAGTCTAGTCAAGAAATAATAGACTCTTTTCCTCTTTTGAAGCATTCCTAATAGTCCAATTGTAGGTACAAATCTTACCTGCTATTATGAGTTTATTACAACTACATTTGTTCTTTCTATTCCTTCTATTGGAGTAAGTCCTGCCAATATTCACTGAATCTTCTACCTGCTTAGCCAAACTAAGGGCTGAGACAATTGTTGTCTTTGTGCTCCTTCAGTATTTGCTAGTATGTTCATCCTCAATGCTAAATTTTCTACCTTTCTCCTATCTCTCAATCTCTCTTTCTCTCACTTAATTTTTCTTCAGTGTCTGTCTAAATTTGTTGTTCTCTTGTACTATTGTTTAATGCTTCTGGAAAAATGTTCCACTTGCATTAGCTTCCTCCTAATTACTTTATTCATTCCCCACTTAAACTCCTTTATTAATGCTCTCCTCTCATACTTACTTTTTTTTACTGCTCTCTTAAACTTT
Source organism: Leucocoprinus gongylophorus (assembly GCA_022457215.2). Classification (NCBI taxonomy): domain Eukaryota; kingdom Fungi; phylum Basidiomycota; class Agaricomycetes; order Agaricales; family Agaricaceae; genus Leucocoprinus; species Leucocoprinus gongylophorus. The sequence continues at coordinate 9,929 of JAJOHK020000942.1, forward strand.
TGTACAAACTCCTCCATTGTTCTACTTCTCTGCTCTACCTTTTTCAACTCTGCAACCTTCATTATCCTCCATCAAATTCTTTCTTTAGATTCATTAGAAGAATTAATTCTTCTACTATTGCAAATTCCAAACTTTTATTCTTTATGTTCCTCATTACATTTTTCTTCAAGATGTCTACCAATTCTCTTTACATGTATGATATCACCTACTGAGTTTTTTTCTCTACCAAAACATTTCTCATTTTCATTCTGATATATAACTTATATACCATTAAAAAGCCCAAAATCTTGCTTATATCCCCACTAAATGTTGGTGGCTTAGCCACATCTACATTTAACCTGGTGTTGGGTCTGGAAGTGTCATATCCTATTCTGGTCACATCTAGATAACATCTGTCTCCTCAGCCACACTTCCCAATCTCTTCCAGTGTGAATTAACAGTCTCTATTTTACCTTAGACATTCTTGCTAAACTCTTGCCAACTTTATAAATCTTCATCTCTGACATCTGAGGATCACCAGTATCTAGAATAACTCACTTAGTAGTCTCTGTTCCAGATAACTACCCCAGGTAATATACTTAGTATATAAACTGATAGTTTATACTGTAATAACTTATTCTGAAAATAGACCAAAACTAATACTAATTTCTGGTGTTGGCAATGACACACCTTACCACCTTCCAGTGGCCTTAATTTTCTAAGTTCTCCAAATATTCTTCTGAAATATGTAACTAGTGTAACTTGTAGAGACATAGTATATAAGCTAAAGCCAAAGATTATTCTTGTCAGATCTGAAGGAGGAATTCAGGGGTAGAGATGATGAGACAATGGAAGTGGCAGAGTTAAAGAAGGTGGAGCAAGAAGAAAAGAAAGTAGAAAAGTTTGTTCAGAAGTTTAAGAGGGCAGTAAGAGAAAGTGAATATAAAGAGAGGCCATTAATTGAAGAATTCAAAAGAGAAATGAACAGAACAATTAGAAGAAAGCTTATAGAGGTAGAAAGGCCTTCCAGAAGCATAGAACAATGGTTTGAAAGAATAACAAATTTAGATATGCATTGGAGAGAAAGCAGATAAAGAGAGAAGAGATTAAGGGATAGGAGAGAAATAGGGCCTCCAGCATCAGAGAAAAATACAGGAATACAATATCAATGAATGCCACAGCCTCAAATTTGGCTGAGAATGTAGAATATTCCTTAACAATGGGCATTAGCAACGCCTGCTCTTGTTATAATACAATAAAGTATGGACAGACTTTGATAAGATATAGATAGAACAGTAGTATATTATTAGTTTACAATAAGAGAAGACATGTGACATGGAAGTCACATGACATTATGTCATAGAGCCTAGAAGGGTCTACAGTCTAGAAAAGTCTAGAAAAGTCAGGAAGAGTCTGAATAATGATATCAAGGAGCATGTTAACTACATTGCTATCTTATAGTGTACACATGGTACACTCATGGATGATGTATGAACATTAGGGCAGGAGTAATTATTTGTAGTACAAACTATGTGTAACTTATATAAATAGGGTAGCAATTCAGCAGAGACTTCTTGTCAAGTTCTCTTGTAATCCCTACTTGATATTCTACTAAGAGATTTATTGCTTGTGTTGTTATTGGACTTTATATCTAATGGTTGCCACAACAACTCTGATGAAGGAAGTTGAAAGAACAAACATAGTTGTGGTAAACCACAATCAACAGGCAGGGTTTGTGCCTAGGCAAGACCTATACACCATGGATATGGATCAAGAGAGAAATTGTTATAGTTGTGGAGGTTTCAGTTATATTACTAGAAATTGTATGAATAGGTGAATCATGAGATAAGAAAGGAGACTTGAATATGGGAATAATGTGAACAATGTAGCTAATTTAAATGGAAGAGAGAGTCTGGTAGTCCTCAACTAGGCTCTAGTAATAATAGGTTTGCAATGTTCAGTAGAGTAATGGATAATAAATTCTGCTGTAACCTGAATAATAGAAACATGCTAAGATAAGTAAGGATAAAGATTGGATTGGAGAGAATTGATATACAAGAAGAAGTAACAGTGGAGGCATTGTTGAATAGTAGAGTAATATGGTTGGTTATAAGTTCAGAGTTTGCAAGAAAGCAGGGGTTTAAGTTGAAAAAAATAGAAAGACCAATAAATGTGAGAAATATGAATGGTTCTTTCAACAAGAAGGGACCTATTGAGTATATAGTAGAAGTCAATATTTATTACCAAGGACATAGAGAGAGAATAGAGATCAATGTGATTGGTGGTTAAAAATGAAGTGTAATTTTAGGAATACTATAACTTGCTCACCACAATTTTAAGATTGATTGGAGAACAGGAGAAGTGAAGATAACAAGGTGTCCAGAGAAGTGTGAAAAACAGTGGAGATATAAGTAGGGAAAACTGGAGTAACAAAAACAAAAAGAGGAAGAGAAGAATAAAGAAAAAGAAAATAAATGGAAAGAGAAGGAGCAAAAGAAAGAGAAGGAAAGGAAAAAGAAAGAAAAATCAAAAAAGAAAAAGACAATAGAAGTAAAGAAGGTGGCAGAGGAGTGGGAAATTTTGGATGAAGAAGAAAAAGCAGCAAAGTCCAAAAAAGAGGCTAAGAAATTGGTTTCTCAGAGGTTCTACAAATAGATTCATGTCTTTTGAAAGAAAGTAAGTAAAAGAATGCTAATGAAAAAGTTGTAAGATCATGTGATAGAGGTGAAGAAAGTGTTTGTTGTCAGAGTTTAAGACAGTGAACTTGAATTATTTTATTTTTTCTTCTTTTCTTATTTCCTTTTCTTTTCTTGTTATTTTTGGGCATCTAGGATTAGGGTTAATGTGACATCACCATCACATATCAGTCATGTGATACAGTCACAGTCATAGTCACATGTTACATGGAAAAGCATAGAAGGTTCTGGAGGGATGATATCAGATGACATGTTTAACATATATTGATCTTAAGACAAACATATGGTTGTTTAGGATAGGCTAGAGGTAAGTAGCATGGACCATGGAGTTTTAGTATATAAGGTAGACAAATCCTGTACAGAGTTCTCTATTGAATTTTCTTATATAAACCCTATACAAGGTTCTATTCATTGATCTACTCTAAGATCTTTGAGTTGTAATATTTGTGCTGAAGAAGAAAAAGATATATTTGTTGTCAAGGAGAGAGATATACAAGTTCATTGAAGAACAATTGAGAAAAGGGTATATTAGACCCTTGAAGTCACCTCAAATAGCACCTGTATTCTTTGTAGGAAAAAAAAACAGTAAAAAGAGAATGATTCAGAACTACAGATATTTAAATGAATAGACTATTAAGAATAACTATCCTTTACCTTTAATTTCAGATATTGTAGAGAACATTGGTACTAAGAAAGTATTTACAAAGTTGGACTTGAGATAGGGCTATAATAATGTATGGATAAAGGAGGGAAATGAGTAAAAGACAACATTCATGACTCTAGAAGGGTTATTCGGACTAACTGTAATGTTCTTTGAACTTACAAATTCTCCAGTGACATTTCAAATAATAATAAATGAGATTCTTTGGGACTTGATCAACACTAGAGAGGTGGTAAGTTTCATAGATAACATTATAATAAAGACAGAAGAAAAGAAAGAACATGATGAGATAATAGAAGAAGTAGTGAAGAGGTTAGCAGAGAATGATTTGTGTGTAAAACTAGAAAAATGCAAGTAGAAGGTTGGAGAGGTAGAGTTCTTAAGAGTAGTGAGTGGACCAGAAGGGATTAAGATAGAGGAATAGAAGGTGAAGGGAATGTTGGATTGGCTGACTCTTAAACAAGTTAAGGACATACAGAAGTTTTTGGAACTTGCCAATTACTATCAGCAGTTCATAAAATATTTTACATCTATAGCTAGACTATTACATGACCTGGTGAAGAAGAATCAGAAGTGGAACTGGACATAAAGACAGAAGAAGACATTTAAGGAATTGAAGGAGATATTTATTAAAAAAAACAGTGTTAGCAGCACCAGACTTAGACAAAAAAATGAGAATGGAAGTTGATGCATCAGATTATGCAACAGAAGGAGTTTTATCTATGAAGTGCAAAGATGGGAAATGGAGACCTGTAGCATATCTCTCAAAATTTCTCAATGAGATAGCAGATATTAGAAGAAAAGAAAAAGTAGAAAAGGTAATGGAATTTGTAGAAAGAATAAAGAAGATGTAAGTTAAGGAATAGAAAAAAGATAACAAAGTGATGCTGAATACAAAAGACTTAGTGTTTCAAGAACAACTAGTAAAAAAGCTAGTAGATTAATATGTTGGTCTATACATCATTAATGAAGTAGTCTCTATTAATACAATCAAATTATAGTTGCCAACTTTAATAAGAATTTATCTAGTAGTGAATATTAGTCAAGTAGTATGATATAAAGAACAAGTAGGGGAGCAAAAAGTAGAAGAAGTAAAACCAGTGAAGATGAATGAAGTTAAAGAATGGGAGGTAGAAGAAATTTTAAATAAAAAAAATAAGAGAAGTGGTGAAATATTTAGTACAATAGAAGGAATTTATAATTAAAACATAATATATAGGAGAGGGAGAAGAATTTGAAAAATGCAAAAGAAGCAATAACTGAGTTTGAAGGGAGGATGAATGCTGGAGTAAGGAGATAGGAAAAGTTGGATGTAGTGGAAGAACAAGACTTTAGAGGAGAATTACTAGAGAAATATATAGCAAAAATATTGTATAGGTGGAGTTTAAAAATAAGTATTTGAAGAAGTTGGGGAGAAATTGGCAAAAATGGAAGTCAGTTTTCCCAGAGAAGAAACCTTAAAGAGGGATAATATCTGAGTTGAAGATAGTAAACTTAATTTATTTTTATTTTATTTATTTTCTTATTTTTGGACTTAAGGTTAGAGATTAGTATGATATTATATGTGAATGTCACAAAATGTCACATAGTGTCACACATTGATCACATGTCACAAAAAATATCATAGAATGTCTTAGAATAATAATATTATATAGTATATATTATACATATTGACCTTAAGACAAATATATACTCTTTAAGATAGACTAGGTTAGTATAGTATAGACTATGAGCCCAGCAGATATAAGGTAGATAGATTGTACTTGAGTTCTCTTGTGTTAACTTTAATACAAGATTCTTTTCTTAACTTCACTCTATAAGTCTTGAATTGTAACAGTTTTAACTCTTATCTTCTGTATTCTCAGATAACACATAAATGACTTATTTAAGAGTTCTTCTTACATCTGTTCTAAACTTAGATTATTCTTTTCTTGTAATCTCAACTATAGGATTAAATTCTAGGACTATTATAACTTAACAATCTTAGAGTAGGTTAAAGAGAAAGAACCTTATATGAGGTAATACAAGAGAACTCAATAGAGAACTCTGTGCAAGATGGTCTACCTTTATATACTAATTATTCATAGTCTATACTCTACTACTTTAGCCTACCCTAAATAACCATGTGTAAATCTTAAAGCTAACATGTATTAAACATATTTTTATGATATCATTGTTTCAGAACCTTTTATTTTCTTCTATTATATTACATAAGTATGTGATGATATGATAGTTTGTGATGATAACTTGTGATATTATATTAAACCCTAATTCTAAGTTCAAAGCTAGAAAATAAATAAAAATATAAAATAAAAATATAAAATAAAAATAAAATAAAACAAAATTCATTTTTCACAACTCTAACAAGGACTGCCTAAGCAATGTTGAGTAGTTTTTATACTAACTAGTCCATAATGATATAACTAATACTAGAGTGGCTACTAGACTTCATCTAGCAACTTCTATTAATGCTCTTTGTTCTAAGAGTATTCTTTTATGCCTAGATGCTTGGAGAATATCCTTTAGTTGTTCTACTGCTCAAGAGTACTATTTCATTACTCTCAGAGACAATAATTACAAGTCTCTTTAGCCTAGATACTCCAAAGGTGGTAGTTGGCTCTCCCACATTGGCCAGTTAATTATATCATGTGCTAGAATGACTAGAGCTATGCTTAACCATACTTCCATTAGGAAGTATAAATATCACTTTTTCCCTATAGAATATATCTAATGTCTATATGGCTATTATCAGATGGAAAAATATCAACACATCTTTGTAAACTATCCCAAGCTTGCTCACAATCCCTTAATTAATATATTTCTATTAATTAAGGACTTTGTTAACTTCTTGAAAAAATATCCAAATGCTTTTGCCTTCTCTCCTCAAGAATAACTTCTTTCTTCTAAGCTTTCATGAGTGCTCAAATAGTTTGCTTTCATTTTTCTATAAATAGTTTTCTTAGTTTCATCTCTCTCAGTTTTTTTTGACTCTGTATTCTTGGTATGATAAGTTTGTTTGTAGACTTGAAGACATAATTAATAGGTTGGTTATGTTAGAGAACTTACCTTCAACCAAAGTTCAAGCACTCAAATACTACCAAACCCCACAGTCTTTTTATTTCTTCATAGTTAATACTCTTCCTCTACCAAACCCTGTAGTCTTCTTTAGACTAATACTACTGCTCCCTATAGTCAAATTTTGAGTTATAATTTTCAATATTTTGGTATTGCTTCACTCCAGTTGTTGCTATTGTGAGCTTCTTTCCTTTCTAAACAATTCTTCTAGACACTTCTATTTAGATTTCTAACTATCTAGTCACTATTATTCAATGGTTATATCAGTATTATTCCCCCAGATTAGAATGTATTTTAGCAGTATTTAGGATAGTTGTCATTTCTAAGAGTCTTTATTCTGTTCTCTTAGGACTTTCTAAAAATGCAAACTCTACTGTAATCCCACAGACTCTGTTCAGTTGCCTTAACAGATTACAAGCAACTTTTATCTAAATTTTTCCTTAATTTCTATTGGTTCTGATAGGGTTTTTTTTTGCTTATGAGGGAGATTTATATCTCCTAAGGAAAAATTGTAAGCTACTTGTTGTAGATAGTCTGTTACAGACTGTGATTAAGTACTATGTAATAAATTGTTGATCAAAAGAAAAGAACTATAGGATATTTAGAATAGTAGTCATCTTTATAAAACATCAGTTTGTTCTCTTAGGTTTTCCTAAAAATAGATTATAATAGACTTGGTAATATACTTAGATTTTTCTGAAAATTATTAACTCTATATAACCCTACAAACTTCACTTAGTTACTCTAACAAATTCTACTATTCCCTACTAACACTGTGGAATTTATTATCTCTCTTATATTATCAACTTCATTATTTGTTACTAATACTGTGAATGTTAGACTTACAAAGTTTGGACCCAATTTTCTTTTAATTTTCTTTTAATTTTATTCTTATCTTCTTTTCTTATCTTTTCTTTTCTTTTAGTTTCTACTTTGGGAACTAGGATTAGGGTTAGTGTGACATAATTGTCACACTGTCATATGTCACATGTCACGGTACCAGTAATGGTCACAAGTCATATGATAGCAAGAAAAGAATATAGAAGGTTTTAGAAAGATAATGTCATATATGTTATGGGATGCTTTAGACATGAACAATTTTTATTTTCTTTTTCTTTTATTTTCTGACATTATAGGAATTTTGTTTCCTTTTTCTTTTTCTTTTCTTTTGGACAATGAAGAGGCACATGACACTGCAGTCACATGACATATCA
>JAJOHK020000943.1:0-17528 GCA_022457215.2 Leucocoprinus gongylophorus
GTTTATGTTTATTTTTATGTAGGATGATGTCATGTCATGTCGTGTAACGGGTCGGTCGGTCAGTCTTGTCTTGGATTCTCTCCCCGTGGTGTTGTACTAACTACTACTACTACTACTACTACTACTACTACTATCACTACTATCACTACTAGAGGGCCATCTCTCATCCCGTCCTTTGATCTTTTTCAATCTAGTTCATTGATTCAATCTCTTAGAACTTTTTTTTCTTGCTCAAACCAGAAACCACATTTCTCCCCCTCCCAAATCAAAAAGTCAAAAATCGAATTGTCTTATTTTTATTGACTTCATCCCTGTCCCATTCATGTAGGTTGACAGCTCAGCTTATCAAAGGAAATGGTCTGTGTCGAGGTAAGAAAACCATAATACCATGATGAATATTGATATATTATATTATGAAGAAGGTGGGTTTATCATCATCATCCCAGAAGCTAAATTTTAAAAAATTGAGTTATTCATGTATACCTATAGAGAGAGCTATGTTACATTGTCTGAAATCTTCATTTTCTCAATATGTTGTTGATTGAATCTCATTTTTCATGTCTTTTTTTTCATTTTCTTACTCATCTTTTATTTTCAGTTGTGTGTATCATAGTCTCTGTATATTGTAGTTAATATCAAGTGCAGTTCATGCTCAAAGAAAAGAGACAAAGATCTAAAATAAAATATTTAAAAAAAGGTTCAAGAGTCATCAAAAAGTCAGGATGACTATTAAATTGGGCAAATGGTAGATAACTAGCAAATTGAAACAAGAACATAGAAAAAAAGTGATACCAAGTTAATTATCAAAAACTAAGTAGGTTATCATGATCTATACCCATAAGCTAACAGTAGTGGACTTGATAGACAGTAGAGGAGTTATTTGATAAGATGAAAGATGTTAGGTATAGTTCACACCTTGGTGACCAAGATCTGCAGAGGATGCTCAGAAGACAGATGACATGTTCTACCTATCCATGATATGCAGAACACAGATAATGAACAACCTTTGGCCTCAGTTTATGTGCTGCACCTCTACTCATCATACTAGTTGCATATTTCAGAGAGTGTACTTAAAGGTAGTGAGGTGTATTGCTACCAACACCAGAAGTGAGTGCTAGTTTTAGTCAATTCTCAGAATGAGAATTACAGTATGAATATCTGACTTATATACTGATATACTCTATCTAAGATAGTATCTAGGGAATGGAGACTATAAGCGATTGCCCTGGGTTTGGATAGTCCTTGGATATTAGAAGAAAGTCCTATAGAGTTGTTAGAAAGTCCAGCATGGATGTTTTAGGAGTAATTGACATAGAATAGAAAGAGTTGATCTACTCTAAATGAGATTTGAGAGCATGAATGAGGAAGAAGATATTATTCATGGTATTAACTAGATTGTCAGGAGTATAGTATGAAGTACATATATAGTACCAGCCAGATTTCAAAGCTAAGCTTGACATTATGCACTTTTAGCATAACTGATCCAGTGGCTGGTCTGTTTCTAATATAGATGTGGCTAAATCAGTATGTAACAAGAGAGAATTTTGAAAAGATAGATGAAAAGTTCATATAAAGGTAAACTACTAGAACAAGAAAGCAAAGCCTATAACAAATATGTTTAAGTCTTCAAACAAAAAAAATAAATACAAGAGTAGACTTCTTCCACTCTACAATCTCTTTCATTATAAATTCTATATCTGTATTTTATTGCTTAATAACTTGTTTACTAGACTTTCTATTATCATATTATCCAAAGTTTATTTTTATAATATTTCTTTAGTCTGCCAGAATCACCTTAGCATCTATAGATATACTACCTCTTCTACTTACTTCTAGACTCCAGGGAGACTCTCCCATTGACCTCTCTATATCTTAGCTTGTCTCCTGATATTCCAAACCCAATATACTCTCCCTATGGAATTTGGTAGTGACTGCCAAATATGTCAAGCTACAAAGTAATCAGAGAGCCTATTTAAAGAAGAGTTCAACATTAGAGTCTTTCCAGTTACTACTTGGCCAGAGTTTAAGAAATCTATTTCTTCCCTATTAACACCACTATGGAGACTGTGAGCTAGCTCAAGAAAACAGTATACTACTAGAGGAGCTACATAGTATAAATACTTAGATAAGTTCTAAACCCTAATCTTAAAGGCTAACTATACAGATCTATATACTATAGTGGTCATATTCTGCTATGAACTTCAGATTTCAATCTAGAACTAAATTGCAATCCTGCTAATAGAAAGATCCAAAAAAACATAAACTCTCTTATATGGTTTAAGGCTGCAAGATAATATAGCAGGCCAATGAAGTATTCCAGTCCACTTAATAAACTGCTCCTACTCCTTCTACCAATCTTTATATTCTACTAAAAAAGAATTTCTTCTCCATATCCATCTCTTAACAATCACTAATCTCTATCATCTCAGTATTTTAATAGCATTCTGTACCAGTGCTTTCTCCAGATATTCTCATGGATGTAGATACTACTTACAAACTTTACTCCATACTCATCAAAGGATGTTACCAATGTGGAGATCTAAACTATGTAGTTTATGAGTACTCTATTTAGAAACTCAGAATCTTGTATAGAGCAATCAGTGAGCTGTGTGACCTAAATGCTAGTAAATAGGTTTACTATACTTTATTAGGATAACTAAGCAAAGTCTATGAGATTATGTGAAGTTTGCAATCTCCAGAAAGTTCTAAAAGAATAGAATGAGGACTTCTGAGAGTTACAACCATTCTAAATACTAATAGAGTCTATTCTAATCTAGTAAAACAGTACTAATTTAAGTGAAGAATAATGGCAGCCAAATAGTCAGAAATTCTTGTGGAAATACCTATAAATCTACCATAAAAGAAAGAAAGGAATCTTATAGTAGGAACATTAGAGAGGTTTGATGACAGAGATTGATAATGTGCATATGAAAGTCCATAAGGTCTAGTAAGGTTAGGAGATTAACAGACTAGTTAGAAAAAGACTATAGAATTTAGCAGAGTAGTCAAGCACTGACTAGTAAGAAACAAGAACACCATGAGATTTAGTAAGGCTAGGGGCAAGGGTTTGAGATGTTGAGGTAGGTTCTCTTATATACTCTCACTCTCTGTAGGAGAATATAATAAAGATTATAGTGACCTTTCAAATACACTTATAGCTTTATTCTGTGATGATTAAACTTTGTCTATCCATTAACCTAGATAGAAAAAAAGGCTACTCCTATAATGTTAGAATAATCTTTGGCTTCAGCTTATATACTATACTTCTATAAGTTATATTAGTTACATATTTCAGATAAGATACTTAGAAACTTGAGGATGACAAGGTTTACCAAAAGGTAGAAGGTATATTATCACTAACACTGGAAGTAGATAATAGTTTTAGTTGATTTTCAGGATAAGGCTTTACTGTATAAACTACTAGTATATATACTAAATATGCTATCTAGGATAGTTATCTAGGATAAAGCCTGCTAAGTATTACTCTGGTTACTAGTAATCTTTAGATGTCAAGAATAGCAATTTATGGAGTTAATAAGAATTCAGCAAGAATGTCTGAAATAGAATGAATGTGGTTAGAATAGGGTATAACAGATAATCAACTTAGATTAAGTGCTATACTTGTCCTCAGTTTACATCCAAACATCTCTTCTTAAGATTATAAATATGTAATAAAGTTAAGCTAGATACAACTTCTTTTAGTTGAAGCCAAGGTTGCTATCTATACAACATGTTACTTCCAACTCACATCTGCATAGCATACTAACTTCAACTCACATCTATACTTCTTCTACTAAGTCTTACTATTCAATCTATCTTCCATACTACATCTGTGGATCCTCAGTGAGTGTAAATTAACATACTACTTAGGTAAGTCTATGTATAAGCCAAATGAATCATTCTATTGACTGGATTATGGTGGTAACTTATATAACAATAAGAATATGGTCTCACTCAAGCTAAAGCTTCTGGCAGCTTGAGTAATTATCATATACCAAGTCTAACTCTGACAGTAGCCTATCTTCCACTGGTATTATTTCTCTATATATAACTTGTCTTCTATAATAATGTTACTCTCTTGTACAAACCCTATGAGTACTCAGTCTTTCACAGCAGATTTCTCCTATCCAAAACCTCTGTCAGTATCTTATTACTGAAATCTCTGCTCAGAGCTATACTATGAAAAGAACCTGAGTTCTCCTTTTAATCATACTTATATTTGAGAACTAATAGATATATTATATTTATACTCTTCAGTCTAACAATGAATATCATTAAACACTAAACTCTGGTGTTTTACAGTAATATACTTTTTATCAGAACTCACTCTCTTAAACTTTATTTGTTCTTCTAAAGTTGTAACTTTGTGATAGACAAATGGTACAGTACATAAGCTGAAGCCAAGACCATTTGCAAAGTTCATAATACTATGTTCTTTGTATAAGTTTCCATACTTGGTACAAATTCTGATCCAATCTTGTGAACTTTTACCTCCAAGTGTGAATCATGCCTGACAGTAATAAAAGGAATAGCATTTGAAGATAATAAACAAAACCTTCTGATTCTTCTAATGTATATATACTATAGTAACAGACTTGGTCAACAAGAGAAACTAGTAACTAAAGCAGCAAGAAATTTCTGACAGTCATTTACTAAGATTGTGTGTTCTCTGGAGTAGTTAGATAGATTGCTTCCATTTTATAGCAAAATATATATCTCTAACATCTGTAATCTTTATCTTTCTCTACCATGATTCAAAGATTGCTGGACATGCTGGATATTAGAAAACACTGGAACTAGTGTCTTAGAGTTATTGGTGACCTTAAATATCTAGGTATGCCAGTTATTAGCTATACCAAATACAAGATGGAATACTATTAGTGTAGACTTCATTGTAGAACTTCTAAAGTTGTTAGAGTTTGATATAATGATGACTATAATAGACTCAGTATCTAAGACAGCAAATTTCATTCCAATTCATATAATTATCACTATAGAGAGAATAGCATGGCTCTTTTTATACTATGTATGGAAACTTCATAGTCTTCTTACCTGTGTCATCTTAGATAAAGGTTTACAGTTTATTGTATTTTTTACCAAAGAACTCTACTATCTCCTTAGAGTTGAGATTGTTTTGCCTATGGCCCAGCACCCCCAGTTAGATGAACAAACTGAGTAAGTTAACCAAGAACTGGATTATTACTTCTAGATCTTTATCAATAAGTAGTAGAATGATTGGTATGACCTCTTTCTGTTAGTGGAGTTTCAGTACAATAACCACATAAATTTCTTGATTCAAAAACTTCTATTTCTTCTTAATACTAAGCACCTTCTATGAATAGGATTTGAGCCTCATCAACAGAAGTCTAAGTTAGAAAGCATTTCAAAATTCACAAAATAGATATAGTCTGTACTTGAGAAAGCAAAGCCCACTATCTCAAATATTGCAGCCCTGCTCCAGTATTCAATGCTGGTAATAAGATGTTTCTTGATTCCTTAAACATTTATTTATATAATATGTCTATCTGCCAAATTATTATATTACCACATCAGATCTTATATGGTGAAAAAACAAGTAAGACTCATGTCATACTGCCTAAAATTTTCCTTTGTACTATGAAGACTGTATTTGGTCATCAAGTCCACTACTATGTCTAAAGATTCTATATTTGGGAGACATTCAAGTTTTCTTTCAAACCCTATTATTATCTTGACTAGTGGTTGCCACAACATATTGCAAGAGATACCAATATTTGATTAAGTGGAAGAATTTGGGTCTTGAAAAGAACTCTTGAGAAAATGCTTCAACATAACTATTTCATGGATTGCAGGTGTTAGAATAACTTCTTTATAATTCAATAATCAGCTATGCTGAAGTAGTCTCAGTCAATATCTTATATAGTAGGCATTGTTTCCTTCTATCTTCCTTATTGCTTTATAACTCACTCAACATATGTTAACAATATGTTTATCTCATTGTCAATAGGTATATATAGTTGTAGATACAGTTCTGTATTCTTACACCTTACTAATTGACTCATTCCTACCTCTCTACTCAAGTCTTTGCCTAAGTTGCAATCTGAGCCAAGCCTAAGGTCATAACATTTGGTAAAGTATCACTAGGCTCACCCTACAAAAGAAGAGTATATAGTGGTTAAGCTACTGGAACAATTGACAGTTTAACTGTTAGAAGAAACAATATATGTATAGCATAGTCCATAGATAACAAGACAAGTCAATATCAAGAACACAATATAAAGGCATTGCCAGAATAACTAGAATCTTTGTAGATCACAGAAGAAGCCTTAGAGAGAACAACAAAATATATAGACAAAATATTGACAGTATTAGTACTAGTAAACCAGAACAATAAATAGGTATGATTGCTAAAGAATATGGTCCTAGATCCAGAATAGTTCAATGGGAACAGGACAAAATTTGAATACTAGTGGAGGAAAATAAAATTGTTTCTCAAGAGTAACCCAGTAATGAAAATAAATGATAGGATCACTGCAATTCTTGCCCACCTTAGAGAGGGTATAGCTGGAATTTATGCCTAAAAGAAGCTTAATAAGCTAAATGAAGAAATGGAAACCTAGGATTAGGATGAATTTATATGAGAGATCAAAATAACATTCAGCAACAAGAGTAAGATAGCAGATGCTGAATAGAGAATAGAAATCTTTAAGCAAGGAAAGAAGAACATAGCAGACTTTATGATAGAATTTAAGGCATTAGCCATGAAGACTGACATAGATAAACTATATGCTATCTTCTTACTAAAAAAGAATGTATGAGCAGATATAATCAAGATGATATTGAGATATCCACCAATAGTAGCTTCAAAGACACTCAAAGAGTGAAAAGTAACAATCACATTAGTAGGACAAGGATATAAGTTCATAAAGAAACAACAAGATTACAAGACAGGATCAGGAACAACATATAAAGGATGAGGAATACCCATAGATATTAGAAAATCCAAAGAGAACTTTAAGGACAGAAAGCCTAGATACTTCAACTATGACATATATAGATACTTAGAAAAGGACTGCAAGAGGCCAAAGAAAGAAAGGGACACTAGGTAGTGTTATAAATGCAAATGAGTAGAACATATCACCAAAGACTGCAAGATAGAACTGAAAATGAAGAACTGAAATATTCAAGATACAGAAATAGATACAGAGAAAGAGAGTAAGAAACAGGATTTTGGAGATGGTCCTGAATAGGCATGGTACAAAAGATCTATATAACTAAAGCTCAAAATTGATATATGATTCCTCACTGGCAGAATAACAAAGAAAGAGGGCTAAACATACAAGAAAACATCAAGACAAAAAACAGAAATAAATTATAATTAAAGACACTAGTGGATTCTATATGCACACATATAAGAATTGATGAATAACTGGTTAAAGAAGAAAAGATCAAGATAAAACCACTAGATTTCTCTTTTGAAGTATTTAATGCTAATAGTACAAAAATAGAGAAGTAACAAGAATAGCACCATTCAAGGTCAAAATTAACAGATACAAGGAACAAATCAATGTGGCAGTCACAGACTTAAATAAAACAAACATGTTTCTAGGACATGACTAGTTGGTTAAACATAACCCAGAAGTAAATTGGAAAGAAGACAAGATACAGTTTACAAGATGTCCAAAAACATGTAGAACAAGTCATCAAAATATCAAGTTCAAAACCAGAAGAGTACAGATAATGGAAAATCAGAACAATGGACAATAAGAAATAGGCAAGGAACCAGATCCAACAAACCCAAAAGACCTTCCCAAGTATATTTGACCATTCACATATTTATTCAATAAGAAGAAATTTGAGAAGTTACCAGAATGACAGGAATGAGATCATAAAATCAACTTAACAAAAGATACACCTAAGAAACTGAATGCAAAAGCTTATGCAATGACAATCAAGAAGAGTCCTTAAATCAATGGCTAAATGAACAGTTGAAAGCAGGATTAATTGTGGAATCCAAGTCAAGATATGTAGCACCATGCTTTTACATTCCAAAGAAGGATGGATCATTGTAATTAGTACAAGATTACTGGAAATTGAACCAATTTATGATAAAGGACAAGATATCACTACTCTTAATTAAAAAAGTCATCAACAAACTAAAGGAGGCACAATACTTTAATAAATTGGACCTGATCTGGAAATACAACAATGTATAAATTAAGGAAGGTGATGAATGAAAGACAGCCTTTTTGATAAATAAAAGCCTGTTTGAACCTCAAGTGATGTACTTTGAACTATACAACTCACCAGGAACTTTTCAATAGATGATGAACAGCATATTCCAAGAACTGTTGCATGAAGGCATACTTGCAAATTATATAGATGACTTTGTAATCCTAGCAAAAACAATGGATAAACTGGAAGAACAAATAATTCACTTCTTGAAGATAGCAGAAAAGCACAATTTGTGTTTCAAGCAATTGAAATGCAATTTCAATATGAAAGAAATCCCAATTCTAGGAGTAATAGTTGGGAGAGGACAAGTGCAAATGGAAAACAACAAAGTCAAAGCAGTCAAGGAATAGAAAACCTCTACTAAGATAAAAGAAGTAAAAAGCTTCTTAGGGTTTGTGAATTTTTACAGACAATTCATAAAAAACTTTAGTTATACAGCAAGATCTCTCAACAAACTAAAGGGAAAGAAGAAATGGAAATGGGAAAAAGAACACCAGAAAGCCTTTGAAGAGCTAAAAAAACAAGATTACTAGCCAACTAATACTTGCTCTTCCAAAGAGAGAAGGAAAATTCTGAGTCAAAACCAATACTTTAGGATATGTTATAAGAGGAGTTCTATCCCAAAAACAAGATGGAAAATAGAAACCTATTGTGTTTTTATCTAGAACAATGCAACCAGTGGAAAGAAATTACAAGATCTACAACAAGGAATTACTCACTATTGTAGAGGCTCTGACAAAATAGAGACAATACCTGTTGGACATCACTGAGAAATTTGAAGTCTGGACAGATCATGAAAATCTCAAATATTTTAGAGAACTGTACAAGTTGAATGAACAACAAGCAAGATGATATCTGAAGTTACAAGACTATGACTTCATATTACGACACATTCCAGAAAAGACAAATACTAAAGTAGACATTTTATTAAGAAAAAACCAAGTGGGTATCAAAGAAGATAACAAATAACAGCAGATATAATTATAATATGAAGAAATCAAGTGGTAGAAGAAACTACTTTATTAGAAGAAATACAACAGAATGATATCAAAGAACAAGAGGTGCTGAAAGAATTAGAAAAGGAAGATAGACAATCCTGGGAAAAAAAATAGAATTGTCTACATAAATAGAAGAATTTATATGCCAAACAATAGGAAAATTAGAAAGAAGATTTTATAGGAAAATCATGAACTAATTGTTATGAAACAATGAAGTATGAGAGGACATTTCCATATATATTAGTATAGGACATTATTATATTAGTCTACAGCAATAAGAAGGCACATGATATAGAGGTCACATGACATGTCACATGATATGAGGTTATAAAAGCCTAGAGCAGGCTAGAACAGTCTAAATGAATAATGTTAAGGAGAATGTTAACCACATTGCTACTACATAGTGTACACATAGTGTATACATAGACAACATATGGACATTAGGGTAGGCATACATAGTAGAAGCGTAATTATAGCACAGACCACATATGACTTATATAAATAGAGTAGCAATACAGTGGAAACTTCTTGTTGTAGCAACTACTCGTCACTCAAGAACAAATGATCTCACAATGAGCAAAGCTCTCCAATGGGCTATTAAGTAAAGAGTGGGAGAATTACAAGAGAACTCGACAAGGAGCCCTTGCTGCATTGCTCCTCTATTTATATAACTTACATGTGGTCTGTGCTACAACAATATTAACCGACCCTAAAGTCCATGCCTCTACCTCATGTCCTATTACTCATCCATATGTGTTTTCCATAAGGCCACCATGCTTCCTACATGTGCCCTGATGTCATACCTTTAATCTCCACTATACATGTGCACACCATGTATACACCATGAGAAACCCATATCCCTTGACGTCATTTCCTAGCTCTAACTTCATCTAGACTCTTTCCAATCCTTCTAGACCCTCAGTCCTTCCAGACCACTCTAGACTCTGTCACATGACTTCCAGGTCACGTGCTCTCCTTCCATTGTAGACTGTTGTGGCAACCACTTATCACAAAGATAAATGATCACACAAACGGTAAATCTCTTAGTTGGATATCAAGTGGGGAATTCACAAAAGAACTTGACAAGGAGTCTCTGCTAAATTAGAGCCCTATATATACTAAATACATCTGGTCTGTGCTACCACCTCATGTCCACCTCATTTCCTACTCAAGGCCACCATGTTGTATACATGTGCTCTGACATCATCTTCCAGATCTTTCCACTATGTTCTAGGCTTATGATGTCACATCATGTGACATGTCATGTGACTGCGATGTCATGTGCCTCTTCATTGTCACTAAAAAGAAAAAATAAAAAGAAATTCAAAGAAAAGAAATATAAAATCAAGAAAAATAGATAAAAGAGAAAGAAAAATGTTAGTGTCAAAGCGTTCCATAACATAGACTAATAATATACTACTGTCCTATTCCTGTTCACTAACCCTAACCCTAAAGTCTGTCCACATTCTTGTGCTATAACACTTCTTGTCAAGTTCTCTTGTGATCCCTATATTGATAGCCTACTAAAAGCTTTGCTGTCTTGTATTACTATTAGTCATTATGACTAGTGGTTTCCACAACACCAGTAGATATAGAATACCTAGGGTAATAATGTATAATGAAATTAATCAAGAGGAATTACTGATGGCCAGAAATCAAGAACAATTGCTCAGAACTATATTTAGAGATACTTTAAATACTAACAAAATAAGATGCAACATATGAAAAGAGTAGAAAAATTACATTTATTGGAAATGCCAGAAAAACCATGGTAAGAGATTAGTATCAATATCATTGGACCATTACCAAGATCAAACAGAAAATATGCCATAGTGGTATTGTAGCAACCACTAGTCACAAAGACTAATAGAGATATAAGTAATAAATCTCAAAGATAGATATTGTTGTAGAAATCATAAGAAAACTTGACAAGAAGTCTCTGCTGAATTGCTACTCTATTTATATAAGTTACAGGTGGTCTATGCTAATACTATTTAACCTTGTTCTAAAGTCCATGTGTTGTCCATGCCTTCACTATACCTCATTCTTATATCTTCTATAAGAACACCATGCTATATATATATACTCTAACATCATTTTTCTAGCTTCTTCTAGTCTGCTCTAGCCAAGTCTAGGCCTATGACCTCATATCATGTGATATGTCATGTGACCACAGTCATGTGCCTCTTCATTGTTAAAAAGAAAAAGAAAAAAGAAAAAGAAAATCAAAAGAAAAGAAATATTAAATCAAGGAAAATAGATAAAAGAAACGGAAAAATGTTAGTGTCCAAGTGCACTATAACAAGTAGTTATAGTGGACTGATTTACAAAGATGATTCAACTTAAAGCAACAATAACAAATGTCTCATCAGAGAAAATCACTAAAATTTATTGAGATGAAATTTGGAAATTACATGGAGTACTATAGAAGGTTCTTAACAACAGAGGACCTCAATTTGCATCAAGATTTATAAAAGTATTATAAAAGTATTGGAAACAAAAAGAATACTATCTATGGCATATCACCCTTAGATAGATGGACAAACTGAATGAATCAATCAGAAAATTAGAATCTTTCTACAACACTATATCAATTATCAGTAGAACAATTGGATGGAATGGCTAGTAGCAGCAAAATTCTAGTACAATAATAAGAAATATGCAGTAACAGAATACATCCTATTTAAACTCAACTTTGGAAGACACCCATAGAAAGGGAATCTGACAGTACAGATGGAATTTCCAAAATTAGAAGAATTTTTCATTGAACTGCAAAGAGGTTGGGAAAAAGCTATAAAGTCAATAGAAATAGCAAAAGAAGTTATGAAAAGGCAATTTGACAAGAAAAGACAAAATCCACAAGAACTGAAGATAGGAGACAATATGTGGTTGGAAGCCAAAAATATATACTCAAACTGACCAGAAAAGATACAGACTCTTTACAATCTCAAAAGATATTGGTTAAGGAGTATTTCAGTTGGAATTTCTAAAAGAATGGATGATACACAATGTGTTCAATGAAGACCTGTTAACATAATGCAAGGAACCACAGTTCAAGGGTCAGCACATGGAACCAGTACCACCACTAGACATTGTCAATGAGAAA
Source organism: Leucocoprinus gongylophorus (assembly GCA_022457215.2). Lineage (NCBI taxonomy): Eukaryota > Fungi > Basidiomycota > Agaricomycetes > Agaricales > Agaricaceae > Leucocoprinus > Leucocoprinus gongylophorus. Next base: position 12,319 of record JAJOHK020000943.1, read on the forward strand.
GAAGAGTATGAAGTGGAAGAAATTAGGAAGCATAGAAAATAAGAATAAAGAACATAATTTTTAGTATATTGGAAAGAATATAGGGATAAACACAACCAATGGATTGCAGAAATAGGGTTGCCTCATACAAAAGAGACAATTAAAGATTACTAGTTAAGGATTTTGAGTTGAAATCTATAAAAGAGAGGAGTAAAATCCCAAATTGACAGTTTCAAATCACTCTAGCATCAAAATCTTTAATAGCTCAACAATTTACTACTGTACCCACACTTTTAACTCCTATATTTATTGTACTGTCAACAACATGAATCTCATTGCTACCTTAAACAAAGAAAGAAAAAACTGGACAAAGAAGTATTACAAGATTATTAGAGGATTAGAAATGATAGCCAATATTTAACTTCAACTACAGAACATAATATGACTAGCTAAAGTGGTAAATACTCAATTAGCTAAAATCAAGATTACAATCCTTCAAGCAAGCAATACATACAAAATACAAACTGGTAGAGATATATTCAGCATATTAGGAGAATTATGAGATATTATTCAAGGAAACATGGAGAAACAAGCATACCACATTCAGACATTACTTGTCAAGATCGTTGACGATGGACTTCATTTATTTTTCCTTTTCTTTTATTTTCTATTTTCTATTTTTAGAACAACTCGGGTTAGGGTTCATCAGTCACGCTGTCACATCAGTCACAAATTGATGGCGTAGTCACAGGGCTAATCATGGGACTTGGGAGAATGAAGTAGAAGGTTCTGGAACAAAGTGATGTCATACAGCATGGACAACATATGTTGGCCTCATGTTATACTCATGGTCATTTAGGGTAGGGTGCACCGTAGCTAGCACGGACCATGGGTAATAGTATATAAGGTAGATTACTTTGTATTAGGAACTCTATCGAGTTTTCTTGTGTCACTCAATACAAGAGTTAGTTCATTGCTTAAACTCTTGAGCTTTGAATCATAACATTACTAGTCAATGAACTAGAAAGATGTAAAGGCAAAGGAGATGAATGGGTAGAAGCACACATTGAAAAAATTCAAGAAGCATATCAAGAAGGATCTCAGGAGATACATCAACCAATGGACATTGATAAAGGAAAACAGAAAGAAGGTGTTATTCAAGATGAAGACATATTGTTATACAAACCATACAACATATCTTCAAAAGAAAGTTGACCAAATATACTGGAACTGATGTTTATACAGAAAGAAGTCAATAACCTGGAAAAAGCATTGAAGATATTACAATCCCCAGTAAAAATAACACCATTCTATCCACCACCTTAATATAAAACTCTTCAATGAAATGGTGAACAAGATGAACAATACTGGAAAGAAATTGCTACAGAGTTTATCAAACAAAAACACAATGCTCACAAGAGGGCCACCACATAAACCCTTCTTTATCACATTAACTTTACAAGGAGAAATCATCATTAAACCAACAAAGAAACTGGTTGCATTATATGTAGTAGGAGATTTAGAATTTTTGGACTAATTCATGGGGACATGAATGCTAAAACAGGGGTATTGTTATAATCAAATCCTCATGTCTTCAACATGACTATTTCATGGATTGTAGGTATTGAAGTAACTTCTTTATGATTCAATGATCAGCTGTGCTGAAGTAGTCTCAGTCAGTGCCTCATGTAGTAGGTGTTGTCTCCTTCCATCTTCCTCATTGCTTTATAACTCACTCAACATATGTTAACAATATGTTTAGCTCATTGTCAGTAGGTATATATAGTTGTAGATACAGTCCTGTATCCTTATGCTTTACCAATTGACTCATTCCTACCTCTCTACTCAAGTCTTTGCCTGAATTGCAACCTGAGCCAAGCCTAAGGTCATAACAAAATAGAAAGAAGAGATTTGCAAAGGATAAAACACAAATGTGTGATCTGTGACAGTAAAGTCTATGAAAGTAAAAGATATCTAAGATTGATACAAGTGTCATTTGTTATGAAAGATAGATGTTCATGTATTAATATATTACAAATAAGTGAGTAGCTTATTTTGTGTTAGTAGGCAAGGACCTTCTTTTGGTAGCCAAAATAGAAAAGCCAATTTAAAAAAGTAAAAAGAAAGTAAAAATAGAAACTAAACCTTGAGACATCACATCTTACTCTTACTTTGCTAACAGTATTTATAGAACCTCTGTGGTTAATCTCTTCTCAATGATTATCTTAGACACCAAGACCCAGTAGTTAAGGCTAGTAGATACTTTACAAAGAGGATTGAGAGTCAGGATTGAGCCTGGTATACTAAGTTGCCAGTTGTCCACACTGTACACTGCTGCTGGGACTTCCCTTCCAACCAATAACATGTGCTGTGTTGGAGAGGTAGTTATGAAACTGTTAGAAACCTCAAGGAACCAGGAACTACAGAGTATATGTGATAAGGTGAAGTTATAACACCCACAGTCTTCAACATATGTAGTATTTATACCTTGATAGTAGCTTAGAAGTACCATATTGGTACTGAACTTCAATGGCTGGCACATAACATATAAATCCTGAAGAAGATGCCTGATTACAACAAGATGATATCCGGCAGGCGGCAGACGCGGCAAAATCAAGGTTATCGGTTATCATGAGCAGAGTATACAATTGCAATAATATTCTGGTACAACAAGATCTAGAGATGGGCACGGACGTGGTGATACAACAGCACTCCGGAATCGCAGGACATGCACATGTAAATAAAATCTAAATATGGAAATGAACTTTTTGGGATGCCAGATGCCAGACAAGGGAAAGAGATAAGACAGGTGATTATCGACTCGAGGTTGGAGGGAACCTAATTAGAATGTGACACCTACTATAGGAATGGCACGAGGCAACGGTACACTAAAGGCGAGAAGAAATCGACACTAGTATTCGAATGTCGTGTGGTTGCTGGCACTTCATGGACAGTGTGAAAATTGCCAATACTAAAACCACATAAGGATGATGGACAATGTCAAATTTATCCTGTGAAATCGGAAATGAGAGACAATTTCATAGAGGATTGAACACAGCGGAATGAACGGATTTTGACTGTGCATCACCACCAGTCATTTGAGCATCCTCTCCATCTTTTCGAGTGCTGCATCAACACCCTTGATCAATCTTGTTACGTGACGAGGAAATAATTGTTTCTCATTTTCCCGGACAGTCTCACGCGCGAAAACTTGGCCGCTAAGTGCTTGCTCCAGAACAATAGGAAGGCCGAGAGTGATTCGGGTTAATTGGATTGTTATTCTCGTGCGCCCGAAAATATCGAAATACGATAACTCCTTGAAGGCATGTTGCACTTCGAGTAGTCGAGCCAGCTCGGCGTGAAGTGCGTTTATGCACGTCCGACAAGCTGAAGCCGAGGTCAACTGATGAGATCTTTGTAAATAAAGATTTCACGTACTCAAGGCTCGCTCACGAATTGCTTCAAGAGTAATCAAAACAGAATTGATGCCATCCTCTTCGAGTCGTATTGAAGGATTAATCTCATTTAGTGCCTCTGTGTCCCAAGAAAAAATCAGCCAAGGACTCGCAGATGATTTGGATTATACAGACTCAATAATGTCCGGATAATTTCTAGATCACCATCCAAGAAATCGTTGAAAACACTTAGAACAACTTCCTTGAATGTCTCCTCAGCATGGCTGGATGGATGTATAGCAAATACATCATATTCAGAGTCTGTCGAATGCGTATCGTATACACGTTTATGGGAAGGTTTGCTCAGAACCTCATAGGCGACAGCAACCTTTTGAAATGCATGCGTTGCATCAGGATTGTCGGGAAATTTACTAATGATGATTTCAGGGAAAGCGAGAAACTACTGGGGAGGAAGCATACTCTGGATGACATGCTCGACTCCGTGCAAGATATGCCCTTCGCAGAGTTATCTTGTCAAGGCTGGAATATTTGGGCACCCCGAGTATTTCATAGAGACAGTTGGTGGAGAGAACTGTTTTCAGCGTCTCTGGTTGATCGGTCTCTGACGAGGTATCGGAATGCGGCTGAGACTGGCCCGAAGATGTAGAGGGGAGGTTTTCGGACGCTGAGGGCTCCGCGACCCAGGTCAGGTATTTGCGTTCGTAATTTTCGATGTCCTTGTCTTCGTCCTCGTCGATAGGTAAGTGAAAATACGTGCTCGCTACGGATGTTATGAGCAGATTAGTTCATGTTATAAAGCGATAAACGTACCTGTATTAAGGGCGTAGGAAAGCATTGACAGCACCAACACGATGGGGGAAGGGAGATGAGGTGTTGAGTGAAAAAGATGGCCATCAACAGAGGCACTTATCACATGTTAAGTTCTGGCCATAATTTACCAGGGTCCATCATTCTCAGGGGTCCGAATAAAATCTACAATTGTTAGAGGATACTAGCTCCAATATTGTCTGCAAACTTCCGTGCTACCCTCGCAACCTCCCCTCGTTCCCCCATCATTGTGAGTCTGATAATTTCCTGATCTTTTAGGTAACCATCGGCATTCTCAGGTCTGACTGCACTAAGCTCGGAACGGCCAAATGCCCAGTTCAGAATGTGGACCGAGGGGGCGGAAGAATCTTTATCGATCAACCGAAGGAACCCCTTCAGCCTCCATGTGTTTTCCTTGGATAATGTTTGGAGTGCTTTGAGTAAAACTTCTCGTTCTAGACCTTCGGTCGCATGTGAGTGGCCATGAGAAGAATGATTCTTCTTGCAATCGGAGCACTCGTGGTCGAGCGAGTGTCTTTCCGGTGCCCCTCCCCTGTATAGAGTTGCGGTCTCTACTTCGTTGTGGTGTGCTCTGTTCCTCTCATCCGTAGAAGAGATAGGATCGAGGAACAGTTTGGTCTGGTGACCAAATATGAGATCAGGGTCAACTCCATTTTTTCTCTGGCATTTGATCTTGGGTGTAGCATCATTTAACGTATTCAAGTGGTCAATGACTTCGTCAAGTTGCCTTTCGGAAACATGTTCCCATTTATTCTAACCTTGGGTTATTCACAACTCCTCAGGAAAAGTTACTCAAAGCTCACGATGAGGATAATATCGGTGTAAGAAGCCTGCATCCGTGCAGTTGGAGATTGATCTTCGTAGCCCACGAAATTCTCAGCGTCAATCACGGTAATTATGGCATCAAGCTTGAGGTCACCGCCCGTCATCTTCTCAATTTCTCTGATCTGAAATGCGAGAGTTGCAGGAAACGCCGACCCTCTGTTG
>JAJOHK020000944.1:0-17528 GCA_022457215.2 Leucocoprinus gongylophorus
TCCTGAGATCTTTCATGCAGACATCAAGCTCCGAGGCTGTTCAACAGAACAGCGAAGGCGACAAATATATTGATCTCGGGAAGAAAAAGCGTGCAACTGTCCGTTGCTTCAAAGATATACCTTTGCTTGACATTCGAGAATTTTATGGAGCTAGTTCTGAAGAGAAACCAGGAAAAAAAGGAATCTCTCTAAACCTTGAGCAGGTCTGTACATTCACATTAGTCTGCCGTTGCATACTCAACCAAATTCAGTGGCAGGCTCTCAAAGCGAATGCCGACGCCATTGACATGTTATTTTCCCGTCTACTCACAAATACGAAATAAGTCCCACTTCAATGCATCTTGAAACCTCTGGTATTCTATCCTCCGCATTGTGCTGTGACTGTAAATTCCAAATTTCTGGTTCACCAATGAGGTTGTGCGGGTCGGATCAATTTGTCGTTATGTGACTAATAGGCCCGCCGCAGCATCATGCGCTCCAATTAAACCCCGAACCTGCAGTCCTCTAAACCAAGCCTTGGCTTTGACATCGAAAGCTTGAAGGTCAAGAAGTATTTCGAGAAGAAGGAATTTGAGATAGACGGATTCGTATCTCCTATATTTCCATTCAGTAGATAGATAGCAAAAAAGAAAGGAACGTACCACCAAGCCTTAAAATAATCGCGTAAAGGGGAGATAGATAAGAGTCCTCTAGTTCGAATGCTATCAATGATATGTTTGCGTTCATCTTCCCAGATTGCATGAGCACAGTACTTCGCTGTGATTAGGAATATACGTATCTAAAGGTCATGACTAAGAAATGTCCTCAAACACAACATCATTGCACAGACTTACATTAGAGTGGGTGGTAGCTAGTGCGTTGTCAAGATTCCTGTAGAGACTGTATAAATATAAACGAGTAAGTGTTAATAGACAAATACGTACCTTGTAAGATCGTTCAACTTGAGGACCATCAGTACCCTACGCGGCACTCGACGCAAAACGTCAAGAACAGACAGAATGATCCTGTCTCTGGCGAGAACGTAGGTTTTGATGGCATCCAACTCCTCTTTGGACTGAGGTGTCATATCAATCAGGCCAGAGGCCCTCTTAAACCTTGCATCTCCTACACCATCCCATGAACCTTCCATAGCTGCCCTGCCAGTAATAGCAACTTCAAACACAGGATACTGGGGACCAGAGCGTCAGATCATATCGTCATCATAATCAAGATATGCAACTCACAAGATCAGGTCCTATATTCCCCACTAATTCGGCGTATTTTCGACGGTCGGCTTGCAAGGAGGGGGAAGAATCGTCAACCAAGGACAGCCAGAGCCTTCCATAATTTACTCTCAACTGGTCATCCAGGTCAAAATATAGACCATGGTCCAGTAAAACGATTTCAAAACGGTATGGAGACAATGATTGAGGAGGAGCCGGCCGTATCAAGAGATTACCAGGATGGGGATCCTATTCAACAATCAAAGAGCCTGTCAAGTGTCACAGGATGATTGGTCACTTACAGCGTGAAACCATCCGTTAACAAATACCATCTGGCTGAAAATACGAGATAACTCGAGGGCCACCTTGTTACGGTCAATGTTGTTCTCGGCAAGGTACCGCAGGTCATCGACACGTCCGCCTTGGATGAATTCCATGATAAGGACTCGTTTAGTAGATGCGATGACTTCTGGTATGTACAACGACGTTCGCATCCCTTCAAAATCCCGTGTGGTTCTAGCTGCATTAGAGGCCTCATGAATAAAATTCATTTCATTAGGAAGATGCTGTCTCATCTCATCCTGTATAGACAGTGAGGCCTTTCCTGGAAGCAGAGTGAAAACCGTACGGCTAACCAAGTGAACTCAAACTCCGGGAACCAATATTTAATCCAACCTATGTACATCAGTCTTGATTGGTATCAGAATAACTAGAACGCACCCAACGTAACCTCGACCATTTTCATGTCGATGTCACAGAACTCCGCAAGATGTGGATGTTGTAGCTATAATTCTAGCCATTAAAACTTGGACCAAGGCAACAACATAGCACACTTCTCACCTTCACAGCGACATATTTCCTGCTCAACCTGTGCTTACCGATGTGTACCTGCGCCAGGCTTGCGACACCGATGGGACTTGGATCAAACTCGTCGAACAAGTCTTCGATGCTTACACCTATGTCATCTTGGAAAAGTCTCTGGATATCCTCATACGCCGTTGGCTCGCACTGATCCTGTAAAGGTCTCATTGTACTAGTCCACTCCCTTGGAAGCACAATAAGTGAAGAAATATGCTGCCCAAGTTTAATGAAAATCCCTGTGAACGACAGATTGGTACGAATCGGGAGAGGAGAGCAAAATTGAGCATGCCTCCGTTAGCTAGAAGTGCTTTTAACACTCGCTTCGCACTCCGCCTATGACAGAGTGATACAGCCTCTATGTATTGATTCTCGTTCTCATAATCCCAAGAAAAAGTGAGTTTATAGTCAATTACACCAAGAATTGCAGCTCCTGAGCGTTTCGGAACGTGAATAAGATCACAAGGGCAAGAAACAAGAAACGCACCAGCCACTCTCCAGCATCTAACAGCGGCTAGGCAAGTATAACGAAATGGCTGATGGTTCTGATAGGCAAGGTAGCCCGCGCCACCCACCAGGAGTGCTGCCATGGGGTATGCCCAAGGTCTCCTTATTCTAAACCCCTGGTGATGTGAACCACACAGGTGCGGTGAAATCCTTATCCACCTTGCTCGAGGGTCTCGTAATGCATAGATAATTGAGTCCTGCTGGTAACGCCACCACCCAGAGTAGTGGGTATGGCGGAAAATCATTGTCAAGTGATTGAAAATCGTTAGAAGAACACAGAAGGCTGCTTATATAACTTCTTCCCTTGTATAACCATTCAGCACTGGCATTTTCTGGGACATTAATTTAATTGATGATAAACATATCATTGCTTAATTCTCTATAGTAATGGTATATATAATACTTTAGGACAGTGAAAAAAATTAAATAAAGAAGATAAAAGTCATTATATTAATAATATTAATGATATTAAGTCTAATGAATATAAAGAACAAGAAATATTAAAATTATTGTTATTTTTTTAATTTTAAAATCGACGATTTATTACATGGGGTGTGTTGGCAGACCGTGGTAGCTACACTGTAACTACTTACATAGAGAAGACAAAGAGAAGAGAGGAAAAGAAAAGGGAATAAATAAATAAAAGGAGAAAAAGGAGAAAGTCAAAACTAAACAACCAAGAGCTCCTTTGTGAAAAGAAAAGGCCCTAGGGTTAAACTCTAGGAACATGATGAAGTGGTTAAAATACTCCCTATTGGGATTCCAATATTTATTATACCTCCTACACTCATGAAGGATATGGTGTCTTGATTCAATCAAATAATGACTGCAAGGACAACTAAAATTCTCCTTAGGGAAGAATCTTAGGTAATATTCTTCTGTAAGAGCATGATTCGTAATTGCTCTTGTTGCTCTCACACACAGGGAATTTGAGTGTCCAATAGATTTAAGCTACATGCTGTTCTTCATGTAGACAGGCTTGATAGAAAGGTAGTTGTCATCAAGTGATTCAAGAAAATGCTTCCTCTTGAAGTCAAATGCTTGGAAAGTCATTTGCTAATTTTGAATGATTGAGTCACATTTGTCTTTCATGCTAAAGTCCCATGATGATTTGTATGGGAAGATTGGACTGAGGTTAAACTTCTTTGTTTTTTTATTAACAATCAAATGATGAATTCATTTAGCATTGCTAGGACAATCTCAGAATTTAATCGAGTTGTGGATGCTCTTCTCAAAGAAGGATCTGAGATCTTGAGCTATAGTGATAGACTGGATTTGATAATGATGAGACAATGAGATGAATATGTATCTTACTGAATGGATAGCATCAGTAATGACTATGATATATAAAATGTCAGTAACTTGAATCACTTGATTGATTCTGCATCTGATTGCAAATAGTTCAGCCTCAGTTGAAGTGACATTAACAGCATGATGAATAGTCTTGACAACAATGTTTTGACCTAAACAAACATGGGTTATAGACATAGCAACATTGTTTTTAATACTAACATCAGATATAATAATAATGGTCTTGGAATTGCATAGGGAGTCTTTAAATTTATCATCAAGTTTTTATAAATAGATACCCTTGTAATCATTAACTTTGCATTCTGTGATGTTGAATGAAAAAAATTAGAAAAGATATCTACTAATTGAAATCCAGGCATAAGTTCTTTGTGTAGAGGGTTAAATGAAAGAAGAATTTCATTAAGATAATTATTTGCATCTACAATGGAACTTTTGATCTTAAGTCTTTATTTGGAGGATAGCTTTTCCAGGGAAAGATGATGCAGATTTGAAGCATTTGAGTGATAATGATCCAACAAAGTCTTGATTACATGATTTGAGGGTAAAAATGCCATTCTCAATTGTTGATGACCATAGATCTTGTCTAAATGGAGGTAAATAGGAATAAGGCCTATAATAGCCTCAATTCCTCAGATAAGAGATGTTCAAAGATCTATAAAGCAGCTCTTTGTTGTATTCTCCTCAATTCTTTAAGATAGTGGAAAAAAGGAGCATTCTTGAAGTATCAAAACAGAAAGCTATATAGTGCAATGGGGAGAATGTATATTTTATAGAGTAGTTGTTTGTAGAAGAATGACAAACTCCTAGTGGAATTATCCAACACCTTTATACCCTTAATTGTTGAAAGAGCCTTGTTGGTGGTTATAAGATAGATCCTTCTAAAGAAAAGAGATCTAAAGAAGAGAGGTTAAAGTTCTTGGTTAATCTAGAAAAATAGAAGACTTCCAATTTTTCATGTTCAACTGTAAGTCCAAACTTGTTAAGATCGCTGAGGATGGACTTTATTTTTATTTTTCTTCTTTTCTTTTCTTTTATTTTCATTTTCTATTTTTAGAACAACTAGGGTTAGGGTTGATTGGTCACATCGTCACATCAGTCACCTGATGACGTAGTCACAAGATAAATCACGAGACTTGGGAGAATTTAGTAAAAGATTCAAGAATAAATGACATCATACAATATAGACACCACATGTTGACCTTATGGACTACACATGGTTGTTTAGAGTAGGGTGCACAGTACTTAGCACAGACCATCTGTAGGACTATATAAGGAAGACTAGTTTGTAGAAGAGTTCTACATTGAGTTCTCTTATGTTACTCAATACAAGAGTTGTTCTACTACTCCACTCTAAGAGTTTTAGTTCATAACAAAACTGATTGAATAAAGATGAAATAATGTTGTAGTTAAAAAAAAGCATTTGATTTTTCAAAAGATTTTTCCTACAAAATAAAAAGACTCTTATTCACAAAAGATAGAAAAGAAATGGAGGAATTATAAAATAGACTTTTTGACCTTTTTTCAAAGATGTGAAAGATAGGAGCAATATACAAAGTGGATGATAAGGCTAACCCTTGACCTATACCTATATCTGCATTGAAGAAAGGAAAAACAAAATTGTTCCATATATACTGTGTTTTTCTGTCTATTAAATAATTAGAAAAGAACAGTGAAATTCTGAAATTGAAGCCAGCTTTAACCATGATCAAAGGGAGGATCTAATAGTTAAGTAAAGGGAAAAACTAGGCAATGTCAAAGGCCAAAGCCTTGAACCTATCCTAATCAAATAAGGTGAGTGGGAACAATATCTGCATCAGGAGTCAATTGCTGTTTAAAACCTACTAACACTTTGTAGACATATTAGCTAGTCTTTTTCAAGAAGTAGCTTTGTACTATAGTATCCCCTTGTGATCTATACATGTAAAAGAATAAGTGGATACTCTTTAGATCCTGTTTAGAATAGAATAACCTTCTTAGATCAAAATTGTTTACAAATTCTTTAGGGTAGTAGTTAGTAGTTGAGGTAGTTAGTAAATAGTGTGAAGTGGGACTTGAAGAAGGCTTACTAACACTTATAGAGATTGAGTCCAGCTCAGAATATGAATCAGAGAAAGAGACTAGCACCAGCTCTATCTTATCTCTTTATATATTGTCATCTCCTACCTTACCACTACATTTACCAATACCAATCAATTCACCCTCATACTATTACAACATGAGTCATTACAGCTCAATCAGTTTGAAACAGATGGTTCATCAGCAACAAGAGCAAATAACTACCTTACAGATGCTGATAGCTTAAGCAGAGCTAGAAAGAGAAAAAGTAGTAGCAATTCCCTAATCTAACACTGGGTCAAATATAGGAGTAGCTAAGCCACAAACATTCAATGGAGAAGCTGGAAAAGCCTCAAGGTTTTTAATGGCATATAGATTGTATATCAGAATAAGGATGAGAGAAGCAATAGTAAAAAAGTAGGTATAATTGGTTTTGTCTTATGTACAGAGAGAATTGGTGGATATCTGGAAGAAAAATATTATGGAAGAATTGGAGAGTGGAGGTTCAAGCTATACAATAGTAAGGGAGTTTGAAGAAAGAATTTGGTAGAGGAGATAATAAGACATTGAAAGTGGTAGATTTGAAGAGAGTAGAGCAAGGAAATAAGATAATAGAAGAGAAGAATAATCAGAATGATCAGAAGAAAGTTGATGGAGGTAAAACAATCTCTAAGAAGTATAAAGCAGTGATATGAACAAGCAACAAATTTGAATAGACATTAGAGAGAAAGCAAAAGAGGAGAAGAGAGATTGTAAGAAAGAAGAGAACAAGAGTCTTTAGCACTAAGGCAAAATACAATAGTAAATGTTACAGAGGCATAATAGAAACAGATGCCATAGTTTCAAATTTGGCTAAGAAGGCAGAAGGTGTCTCAATAGTGGGTTCCAGCAGAACTTACTCTAATAGAGAAAATGAAAAAAATGAATGTGGTTGTTATAAACCCAAATCAACAGACAAAGTTCATGCTAAGGCATAACTTATACTTATATGCAATAGAGGTAGACCATAGTAAGAACTGTTATAGTTGTGGAGGTTTTGGACCTTGGTAAGAAATTGTAAGAATAGAGAAATCATAGGAAGAGAAAGGAGACTTGAGTATGGGAACAATCAGAACAATTCAAGTAATCTAAATGTGAAAGAGAACCTGATAGTCCTCAATTAGATTCTAGTAATAACAATAGGTTCACAGTACTCTCTAGAATAATAGAAAATACATTCTGCTACAACCTAGACAATAGAGATATGCTAAGAGAAGTGGTGGTGAAGATTGGCCTAGAAAGAATTAATACTCAGGAAGGAGTGATAGTAGAAGCATTATTAATAATGGATAGTAGGGCAACAGAGTTAGTATTAAGTTTAAAATTTGCAAGAAACCAGGGGTTTAAGCTAAAGAAAATAAAAAGACCTATCTATGTAAGAAATGTAGACAGTTTCTTTAACAAGAGGGAACCAATTAAGCATACAGTGAAAGTAAATATTTATTACCAGTGGCATAGAAAAAGAATAGAGATAGATGTGATCAGAGAATAGAAGTGGAGTGTAATCTTAGGAATGCTATAGCTAGTCTGCTACAATCCTGGAATTAACTGGAGAACAGGCAAAATGAAAATGACAAGATGTCTAAAAGTGGGGTGGTAAAAACAAAAGAAAAAAAGAAGAAAGAAAAAGAGGAAAAGAAACGAGAAGAGAAAGAGTAGAAGAACAAGGAAAAAAGAAAAAGGATGATAAAAATAAAGAAGGTAGTAAAAAAGTGAAAGATTTAGGATGAGAAAGAAGAAGCAACAAAATCTGAAGAAGAGGCTAAGAAATTAGTTCCTCAAAGGCTTTACAAATGGATCCATGTCTTTGGGAAAAAAGCAAGTAAGAAAATGCCAACAAAGAAGATATGGGTGAAATCATACAATAGAGACAAAGAAGAGGTTTATACTAAGAAAGAGGAAAGTTTATCCATTATCAAGAAAAGAGAAAGGAGAGATGTATAAGTTCATTGAAGAACAATTGAAGAAAGAATATATCAGGCCCTCAAAGTCACTTTGTACAACATCTGTGATGAAAAGAAGTATATGATATGGAACTATCAGTATTTAAATGAGTGGACTATCAAAAACAATTATTCCTTACCCTTAATTTTAGACGTTGTAGAAAATATAAGTACAAAGAAAGTATTTACTAAGTTAGATTTATAATAGAGTTATAATATAGATAAAGAAGGGGAACAAGTGTAAGACAATATTCACAACTCTAGAAAAGTTGTTTAAACCAACTGTAATGTCCTTTGAACTTACAAACTCTCTAGTAACATTTCAAATAATGATGAATGAGATCTTTTGGGACTTGATTAACATTGGGGAAGTGGCAAGTTTCATAGATAATATTATAATAGGAATGCAAGAAGAGAAAAGACATAATGAGATAGTAAAAGAAGTAGTGAATAAATTGGCAGAGAATGATTTATATATAAAACTAGAAAAATGCAAGTAGAAGATTAAGGAGGTAAGATTTTTGGGAGTGGTAATTGGACCTGAAGAAATTAAGATAGACCAGGAGAAGATAAGAGAAGTACTAGAATGGCTAACTCCAAAAGAAGTTAAAGATATACAAAAGTTTCTAGGACTTGCCAACTATTATTGGTGGCTTATTAAAGACTTCATAGCAATAGCTAGACCATTACATGATATAATAAATAAGGATCAGAAGTGGAAATAGACAAAGAGATAAGAAAAGATATTTAAGAAGTTAAAGGAGAAATTTACAAAAGAACTGGTGTTAGCAGCACTAGACTTAGATAAAAAAAATGAGAATGGAAGTAAATGTGTCAGATTATGCAACAGGGGATATATTATTTATGGAATATGATAATGGATAATAGAAACCAGTAGCTTTTTTTTCAAAATCCCTAAATAAGATAGAGAGAAACTACAAAATTTATAATAAGGAGATATTAGCAGTAATAAGGAGGTTGGAAAATTGGAGACATTTTCTAGAGGTGCCAAGTTCAAGTTTGAGATTTGGACAAACTATAAAAACTTCAATAGAATTTATAAAAATAGGATTACAATAAAATAATCTATAAACTTACTATGTATTAGTATCATCAGATTCAATAAAATCAAGAATGAATTTTGGTGGAAAGTAATATGTAAATTTCAGAATATTTGAAATATTTTATGAAGACATAAAAATTAAACAGAAGACAAGTCCATTAGGCACTTTACTTGTCAAGATTTGACTTTACTTTAAAGCATGTTTCAGGAACAAAAATGGTGAAGACTAATAGACTTAATAGAAGACCAGATTAAAAAGTAGATGTAGAAAAAAACAACAAAAATAAGACTTTAATTAAGAAACAATGGATTTGTAGTTTAGCCAAAGTAGTAATAGAAGAACCTGAAGTAGATATACTAGAAAAATAAAAATAGCTAGGGGTAAAGACAAAGAGGTAGTCAGAGTAGTAGAAGAGATGAAGAAGACAGAATGGAATGGTAAGACAAATGGCAGATAGAAAGAAATCTGGTATTAAAAGAAAAAAAGGTATATATACCAAAGAATAAAGTATTAGTAGTAGAAATAATACAACTACACCATGATGTACCAGTAGCAGGATATATAAGAAGATGAAAGATGACAGAGTTGGTGACAAGAAACTACTGGTGGCCAGGGGTAACTAAAGATGTAGAAAAATATGTAGATGATTGTAATTTATGTCAGAGGATGAAAAATAGAATAGAGACACTAGCAGGAAAGTTGAAGTTGAGTAAGATACCAGAGAAACTGTGGACACATCTGACAATGGACTTTATCATAAAGTTACTATTAGTAACTGAGAAGAATACAATTTTAGTAGTCTGTGACAGGTTGTCTAAGATAATACATTTTGTAGCAACAACAAAAGAGATGATGGTGGAAAAGTTAGTATAATTGTTCAGAGATAATATATGGAAGTTGCACAGGTTGCCAGAGAGTGTAATCTCAGATAGAGTATCACAATCTGTAGCAGAGTTAACAAAAAAGCTGAACAAAATGTTAGGTATTAAGACAAAGTTATTAACATTATTCTATTTATAAATAGATGGTCAAACTGAATGAATGAACTAGGAGTTAGAATAATATCTTCAGTTCTCTGTTGATCATAGGCAAAGAGATTGGCCAGAGTGGTTAGTAACAGCAGAGTTTGCAGTAAACAACAAAATACATTTAGCAACAAAAGTGTTTCCATTTATAGTAAATTATAGGAGAGAATTACAAATGGAGGTAGATATTAGGAAAAATAGAAAGATGGAGAAAGCAACAAAGTTTGCTGAAAAAATGAAAAAGATGCAAGAGAAAGCAAGAGCAGTATTTAAAAATACTTAGGAGAAGATGAAGCAACAAGCAGATAGGGAAAGAAAGAAAAGAAAAGAATGGAAAAAAGGAGATAAATTGATGTTGAACACAAAAGACCTAGTGTTCAAAGAATGATCAGCAAAGAAATTAGTAAATTAATATATTGGTTTATATATTATTGATAAGATAGTATTTACCAATGCAGTCAAATTATAACTGCCAACTTTGATAAGAATGTATCTGGTAGTAAATGTTAGCTAAGTAGTATAATACAGAGAACATATCACAAACTTCATTCAGCTTGTATCTCCACAACCAGTGGACTGATTTTCACAAACTAAGTTGTGCTGGAAAGCCCCAAATGAGGGCTATCCGCAAATATATGGGAGGTACAAAAGCAACAACAAACAACTGAGATATCAGAACATCAGTAGCTGTAAAAGCTTTGTCTGCTAATATCTCATGAATGGCTGAACGGATTTGCGCGATTAAACTTGCGTTGGGAAGTGCTCATCAATCCGTTTCCAACAATATATAATGCCTCTCAAAGCAACAAGTATTGGTAGAGATACAAGCATATCAATATAGTGACATAATTAGTTACCTTCTAAAATTAGCCTGACAGCTGCTATGACAGCTGACAGCTCCCATCAGGTACGAGTTTTGATCATGTGATGGCAACAGCTTGTGCACGGACCATCACTCTTTTGTATATATACCTCTGTGTCTAAGGGCTAGACCTCAGACTTAACAACATTAATTATTCTTATTGATACTTTCCATCATCTATCATCATCACATCCTTATACTGAACCTCTGAAACACCATTAAAGTTCAAGTATCACAACCAGTGAGTATCTTATTTGTGATAGAACAAGTAGAGAGATAGAAGGTAGAAGAAATGAAACCAGTAGAAGTAGATAAAGTCAAAGAGTGGGAGGTTGAAAAAATATTGAATAAAAGGAAAATAAGAGAGATAGTAAAGTACTTAGTGTGATGAAAGGGGTTTATAGCAGAGCATGATATAGAAGAAAAAGAACTTAGAAAATGTGAAAGAAGTAATAGCAGAGTTTGAGAGGAGGATAAATGCAGAAGTGAAACAATAGAAGAAGTTAGAAATGGTAGAAAAAAGTTACTGGAGAAGTATATGGCAAAAATATTATATAAATAAGATAATGGAAAGTTCAAAAATAAGTATTTAAGAAAGTTGGAGAAGAACTGGTAAAAATGAAAGTTAGTTTCTCTAAAGAAGAAACTTGAAAAGAGAGTAATGTCAGAGTTAAAGATAGTGAACTTTATTTATTTTTATTTTATTTTCTTACTTTCATTTTCTTTTCATTTTATTTTATTTTTTAGACTTAGGATTAGGATTTAGCATAATATTACAAGTCACAATCACACAATCATATAGAACATAGAACATTGTAGAAGGTTTCAGAATAATGATATCAATGGCATATAGTATATATGTTCTTTACAGTAGACTAGGTTTAATATAGCATAGACTATTAGCTAAGTGTATATAAGGTAGACACTTTATAACTAGAACTCTATTGAGTTCTCTTATATTATCCAATACAAGATTCTTTTTATTCTCTAACTCTTGAGTTTAAATTGTAATACAAGTGGCCTATCTTAATATTTATAATAAAACTTCTTGTTAAGTTCTCTTATTATTTCTACTCACTAGTTATCATGACTTAAAAAAAGTAGCTATAACAGAACACAGATGTATTCTCAGTTATATTTCTAATATTAGTTATCAATAGTCATTACCAATAAATATAGTATATAATATAATAGGAGATTCTTTGTCAAGTTCCTTTGGAAAAAAAATTCAATAGATCTAGTTGTTGTAGCAACTAATATTATGACAATAAAATAAGTATATCATTTGATCTAACTCTTCTATGTAACATTTATAGACTTGATCTATCAAGTATGATCTAATATATAAATATCTTGTTGTCCAGATCATCTACAAGTCAATCAAGAACTTTGGCCAATAAACAATAAGTCTGTTAACTGATATAGTTGAAACCTTTATAATTTTAAATTAACAGAGAATAAGAATACCAGTAATAATGGCAAGAGCTAGTCTTCCAAAACTAGGAAATTTTCTTAGTTTGGATTATTATCAACTAGAATAATGTTCAAGTCTATAAGTATCAGTTATTTTGAGCAACAAGAGAGTCTGGCTATAAGACTAGCAAAATGTTTGCTTAACTATGAGATAGCTATGAAAAAAGTTTCCAATGCAGAGGTTATAGATGATTAGTAAGAGAATACTATAAGAATAGATAAGTAAGAAAACAAAAGCTAGAAATTGCAAATGATAACTTAAGGTTAGAGCTCAACAAGAAGTTTTTACTATTATAAAACATTCTACTTACAAATATTCATGCTACAACTAAGAAATAATATATAATACTCACAACAAGTTGCATATTGTTATGATCTTAAACCTTTAGAGTTAGGTAAAAGAACAACTCTTGTATTGAGTAACACAAGAGAACTCGATAGAGAACTCTTCTACAAACTAGTCTTCCTTATATAGTCCTACAGATGGTCTGTGCTAAGTACTGTGTATCCTACCCTAAACAACCATGTGGTGTCCATGTTATATGATGTCATCTGTTCTTGAATCTTCTACTAAACTCTCCCAAGTCTCATGATCTGTCTTGTAACTATGCCATCAGGTAACTGATGTGATGGTGTGACCAATCAACCCTAACTCTAGTTGTTCTAAAAATAGAGAATAAAAAATAAATCAAAAATAAAATAAAAAATGAAAAGAAAAAATAAAATAAATCAAGTTTATCTTCTTTGATCTTGACACATATGTGTTATATTATTAAATCTTTCTACACAAAACTTGTAATTGGTAAGTAGTCATCAGTTGTCCATACTACACTATACTACTATACATTCTGTTCTTCTAATACTTACTTTATTACTACTTGTCAGAGTTGTGAATGATGGACTTGGTCTTATTCTGTTTTCCTTGCCTTTCTCTTTATTTATTTTATTTTGAGTTTCTTTTTCTTTTTCTTTATTGTGAACATAGACAAAAAAAACAAGACATGACATTACAGATCACAGTCACAGTCACATAAGTCACATACTCACATGATGTGATTGAATGATGAAGAAGGTTCTAGAAACAATAATGTTATACAGCATGGTAAACACATGGTCATTAGGGTAGAGCTAAAGAAGTATAGTACAGACCATCAGTAGTTTGTATATAAGGTAGATGTCTTGTACTTAGGAACTCTATTGAGTTCTCTTGTGTTACTCAATATAAGAGTATGTCTTTCACTTTGTATATAAGCCTAAGTCATAACATTACTCTATTATACATGTATATCATAGTCTATGTTGATAATGAATAATTTTATCCTAATGTCTATGTATTCTCTATGAGTCCTATATAAAGATAATTATATTCTCTGACATTATTGTTCTAACACCTTCTACATTCTTTTATAATATATAATTATAATCACAAGTTTTGTTATATGCTTTTATAACATTATTTTTATTTTTTCTTTCTTTTGTGGAAGAATAATAAAAATAAGGCATGTAACTATGGTCACATGATATGTCATATAAAAGAACAGAAAAATGAAAATCAAATAGTAAAAAGAAAAGAAAATTTGAAATAAAATATAAGACTCAGAGTATACCATTGTCATATGTTAAGTTTACTTATTCCAAGGATATGTTCCTGTGGTGGTGTTGTCATTATAATATCTCAGAGACAAGTTTGTCTTCCATAACAGCCATCTTTTTTGTAACACATTCCCACAGTGGTGATGTAATAACTTGGATATCCTGTTACAATCTTAAGACCTTAGAGTAGATCAAGAAAAGAAACCTTGTATAGGGTCTTGATAGAGAACTCTGTACAGAATTGTCTATCTTTTATACTAAACTACAATAGTTCATGCTACTACTTTTCTAACCTACTCTCAAGACTATGTGTTTACTTTAAGGCCAATATATATAAAACATGTTGTTATAACATTATTCTTCCAGAACCTTCTACATTCTTCTCTGTGACCTTGTGACTTGTGACCATTACTGTTATCATGTCATCTGATGTGACTGATGTATAACAGTGTGATTATGATATTACTCTAACTCTAACCCTAAGTTCCTAAAATAGAAAATAAAGGAAAAGAAAATAGAAATAAGAAAAGAAAAGAAAATATTTTGAGTCCACTGTCTTAGTGTTACAACTCAAAAGCCTTAGTGTTGACTTAAGAGAAGAACCTTGTATAGGATGAACACAAGAGAACTCGATAGAGAACTCTTTATAAGATCTATCCCTACTTATATAGTTATTGTCTTGGTCTGTACTATGACTACACTACTCTTATCCTAAAGTCCATGTGTCATCCTCATGTCTTATTACTCATCCACCATAAGGCCACCTGTTATAAACTTAAGTCTTTAGAGTTAGATGAAAGAACAACTCTTGTATTTGAGTAACACAAGAGAACTCGATAGGGAACTCTTCTACAAACTTGTCTACCTTATATAGTCCTATAGGTGGTCCATGCTAGCTACCATGCACCCTACCCTAAACAACCATATGTAGTCTATGAGGCCAACATGTGGTGCCCATGTTGTATGATATCATTTGTTCTCAAATCTTCTACTAAATTCTTCCAAGTCTCATGATCCATCTTGTGACTATGCCATCAGGTTGTGACTGATGTGACAGTGTGACCAATCCATTCTAACCCTAGTTGTTCTAAAAATAGAAAATAGAAAAGAAAATGGAATAAAAATAAAAATAAAAAGTAAAATAGAGAAAACACTAAGTCCACCATTTGTGAACTTGACACCACTATGCTATATACATGTGCCTTGATGTCATACTCTTTAATCTCCGCTGTACATGTGTGCACCATGTGTACACCATAAGGAACTATTATCCCTTGACATCACTCTCTAACCCTAACTCCTATTCTAGACTCTTTCTGATCTTTCTAGATCCTAAGTCCTTTTAGACCATTCTAGACTACTCCAGGCCTATGACGTAATGTCATGTGACTGGGAAGTCACATGCCCATATCTCTCTTTAGCTATAGACTAATAATTAACTATATTGTCTAATCCTAACCCTAGAAGTCTGTCCACACTTTCGAATTATAACACTTAGACTCTGATATATCTGGTCTTCCATGACAGAAATACTTCTATTGAACTCAGTCTTCTATGGCAGAGTTCTCTTATCTAACCCCTATTAGTGTCTCACTACTAAAACCTCTGCTCAAGGTGATACACTGAAATCCTGAGCATCTCCTACATCTTCAACTTGTATATAAGACTAGTAGTTATACTATAATTTGCTAGTCTGATAATTAGTAAAGATAACTTTTATTGAACTCAATTTCTAGTATTCAATGGCAACATACTAATATCAGTACTCACTTCCATCTCAGACTTCATCTACTCATCTAAAGTTATGACCATGTGGCAGATAGACAGCATGTTATGAGGTACTTTGAACACTAACAATTTTTATCTTATTTTCTTTTATTTTTCTGATTTTATATTGATTTTGTTTTTGTTTTCTTTTGATTTTGTTTTTGTTTTGGACAATAAAGAGGCACATGACACTACAGTCACATGACAGGTCACATGATGTGATGTCATAGGCCTAGAACATGATGGAAGAATCTGGAAGATGATGTCAGGGCACATGTATACAACATGGTGGTCTTGAGTAGGAAATGAGGCAGACATAAGAATATAGCATGGACCATGTGTACTTTGTATGTATAGGACTCTAATTTAGCAGAGACTCCTTGTCGAGTTCTCTTGTGAACTTCCCACTAGATATCTGACTTTGAGAGATTTACCGTTTGTGCTACTATTGGTCTTGATGACTAATGGTTGCCACAACACAGCACAGTACATAAGCTGAAGCCAAGGTCATTCTGACAAGTCTACATCATTGAGCTTATATTATGGAGTTTCCATACTCTATGTATTCCTAAGCCAACTCTATGGGCTTTTGCCTTCTGGTGTGAACTATGCCTGACAACCATGATAAATGGAACTGCACAGGACAGATTGTAATAGTAGCTATTAAAGAGTTTGATAATACTGTTAAGCATAGTTTTCACTTTGAGTGAAAGTCATGTAAGAGAGAAACAGATCAAGTGTGAAACATATCTAAGGATAGATATAAGTTATCTGAAGGGGCAGATATAAGTTATCTAGGATGTGGATTAAGCTTGATACTTATCTGCAGTGTTGCAACTGAACTATAGACAACAACCTTGGCCTCAACTTATGTGTTGTACCAACTACTTGTCACATAGTCATAATTCCAGATCAAGTTGGAGTTTGAGAATATGCAAGAGAAGAAGCAGTTTGATTATCAGACTAAGGAATGTACAAAGTATTTACTTGGCCTTAAATTCTAAGTACTGTAGTCAGAACTATAGTTAATGGAATAGTAGAGCAGGAAATAGCCAAGAAAACACTGTAAAGACAATCTCTAGGCAATATCATAATCTGGAGTCTAGGTACTGAGTCACAAGGTGATATAACACAGAAACTTGATTCACATATAAGTTGTACATAGATGCAGAAAACATAGGTGCAGAAAACACCTAGGACTGGTGAAGTGCAGGTCAAGTCTGAGTAGCAGTAATGTGGTGTTGTACTTGTTTCTCCTTAGTCCCAGTCTGGTTACTAAATCTTGTTCTTCCAAACTCTGGCTCATGGAGCTTTGTAACAATTTGTAAATCTCCATAAAGCTAAAGTGACATCAAACACAGTGTGACAACACCATCACGGAGGAGAGATCTGACAGTCAATGACTGTACAATACTTTTCTTGAGCCTGCCTTTATATCTCTTTCACCTTTTCACTTTTGGACAGTATGCACTTGATCGCCAGAGACAAGTATCAGTGTTACAGCAAAGGATGGCCCATGTTAAGACCGGTATATAACTACAGAAATTGTATTAACGGAAAATATAAACGAGTGATATCGGTATTCAATTTTGAAAGAAGGGTAGTTATTATTCAGGCATCGTGATGAATACACTGGTCATCAAAAGATATCCAAAATACATGTACAATGATACTAAGAGGGAAAAAGAAATTACCAGATGCGTAGATGCATAAAATGTACAAGATCGTTCATTACCTAACTAGGCTTCATCATTGTCCCTATTGTCTCGGGTCCTCTCTCTTCTGCAGCTCGAAGGTCCAGCCTGCTGGGCCAGTATCATGGAGACAGG